>JAMYWO010000244.1:28073-61546 GCA_024220525.1 Cochliopodium minus
TTTTTGTATGTCTTTTGAAGCTCAGGAAGATTTTGCTTTGATAATCTTGGCCTAATCATCTAATTTCAAATTTTATAATAAAATTGAGATTAATTTTAACTGTTTGGGAATATTCACAATTTTTTTTTTTTGTATATTTAACGATTATGTGAAATAAAATTATTAATAACATACAAAACAACAAACTCATTTATGATTATCATAGTGATTTAAATTCTCAAAAAATATTTATCCATTCCGAAAATCAAATTCAATTTTAAATTCTTTTCCACATATTCAATTATATCAAAACAATGTTTTTTGAAGAAACCTTCTTTTTTTTTTTTTTGATTCTATTGATTATCCCATTTTTCCAATTCAAATCTGTTCAGCTAATACTTTTTTTTTATCTTTTTTCTTATATATCTTTGATCTCAACTAAAAAGAATTCTTTGACAAATCAAGAAGATTTTTAATTCATTGATAACAAATTTTTGAGAAATCAAAGGGGGAAAAAATTTTCTATTAATTTAGGAAAAAATAAAAGATTAAACAAGAGAGGAACTTATTTATCTTTAAACATTCTTTAAACATTTTGTTGGAAATCTATTTAAAAAGTTGAGGAAGTTTAATTTTAGATAATTTAGAAGATCCGAATTTAACCCTTTTTTATTTCTTTTAGCTGAAATTATAAATTAAAAAATATGAAAAAATTCAAAATTTGAAAATATAATTAAAAAAAGTGAATCCAATTTAGCTTGACTTAAAGAAAATGTATGTTAAAAATAGAAGCAGCAGTAATCCTCCAATACCAAAAAGAGTAATTCTTTTTTTTTCTCATTTTTGCTTTGAATTTTGTTCACAAATATTAATTTTAAATTTTTTTTATATTTTTATTTGAAAGCCTCTCAATCCTCCACCCCAAAATAACAACAATTTGAGTGAATTAAAACCAATTTCTAATCTTCCCATCAAAAATAATGGAGTTAACAGTAAACAACAAATCCAAAAAATGAATTCAGAAATTCAGGATTTGAACAAGAAAATAGATCTCATCTTGGAAAAATTGGATCAAGTACTTCAAGATAATAAACAATTGAAATTAATCATCCAACACAAAAATTCAAGCAATAATAACACAAACAATTCAACCATCACAAACAATAATAACCTTCAACTACCAACTAATTCCAACAATTTTTTGAGCAAAACACCAAGCCCAACGAATAACAAAAGTATGGTGAATGTAAATAACCAACAAATGTATAATAATCAATATACAAGCAACGGATCAAATCAAAATACTCCAATCCAAAATAATCCCTACAACACAATAGGACATTCCCAAAATAATGGAATTCATGTGAATCCTTATGCAATATTGGGAAGTGGGCAATTGAATAATAGCCAAAATATCAACAATAACCAACATCAGCACACCCATTCGATAGGAAATACTGGAAATAACCATCATAATAACAGCTTTGGACATCATCAAACGAATTCCCTTGGGCAACAACCAACAACCAATAATGGCTCGATGGGACATCAGAATAATATCTATTATCCCAACCTCCCAAAGAAGCAAGAATCACAGGAGACCAATGTGGGAAATATCAATGAGGAGGTGGTCTTGGCCTTTGTTCAGAACATCAATCCTGAGGATCTCAAGGATATTTCAGAGGAAAATGATGAACAATGCATCATCCCAACCAAGAATCGCTTCCATGGGAAATATGATCAGGTCATTTTGCCTGTCGTTATCATTCCCAACGAACTAAAATTTCCTTTCACAAATGTTTATAATTTCAGAGATTTGGGTAATGCCACCTTCATCATTTCTCTATTTAATTTTATTTTTATTTTAATATTTAAAAATAGGAATTGCTTACAAACAAGACAAAACCAACATTCAAATTATACCAAGAAAGGTTTTCAGAGGAGCAGGTAGAATTTTTGGTTTTTTATAAATAATCCAAAATCTTTAAATATAAAATTTTTGGAATATTTAAATTTATTTGTTGATATAAATTTTATTTTATTTAATTTTATTTTTTTAATTTTTAAATTTTTTATTTTTATTTTATTTTTTTCTATTTGTTAAATTTTTTTTATTTTTTTTAGTTCCCATGTCAGCATCAGAATCAGACATTTTGACATTCAAGGAACAGATAGGAGTGAAAACATACATAGATTTGAGAAGCAAGAGGGAAACAGGGAAAAACCCTTTTTTAAGCAATCTTTTAAACCACAAAAACAAACCCACCTACCACAACATCGATTTGTTATCCAAAAACACCACCAACATCAAAGTTCTCTTGCAAGCTGGTAATTTAAAAATTTTTATTATTTAATTATTTTTTTAATATTATATCTTTAATATTTTTTTTTATTTTTATTTTTTTATTTTTTAATATTTTGTTTTTTTTTAAATTTTATTTTTTTTTAAACAATTTTGTCTTTATTTTTTATTTTTAAAACTTATTTCAACCAAATTTTTATTAGGAGGGATAAAGGCAACAACGAGACTAATTGGACAAATGGTAAACAGAAACACACGTGAGGAGGCTGTCAAAAACTTTGCAACCAACATCGACGGGTTCACTTTGTATACTATCTTTGTTGATTCTTGTGGAAGCAAAATTGCAAAAGCTCTCAGAATCTTTTCTAATCCTGATAATTTTCCGTAAAAATTTTATTTGTTATTTATTTGTTTCATTTTAATTATTTTATTTTATCATTTTAATTATTTTATTTTATTATTTTATTTTGTTTTTCTTCGATTTAGAATCTTTTTCTTTTGTTCTCATGGAAGAGATAGAACTGGTATCGTTGCAGCGCTTATATTTTCAATTTGTAAAAAAATAATCCAAATAAATTTTTATTTTTTATTTTATTTCATTTTTTTATTTTATTTTTTTTCTTCAAAAGGTGAATTTCCAAAGAAATTTATTGCTGCAGAATATTTTTTGAGTGAATACGGAGGAGTTGATCCTAACATTGCTATCAATTTGGTGAATGGATTCTCTAGTCACACAATGCTTGCTCTTTTAGACTACATTGAAGAGAAATATTCTAGTGTCGAAAATTACCTTGACTTGATTAAAATAGATAAGTATATAAGAAAGCAAATCAGGTCAAACATCCTTAAAAACGAATTTTAATTTTATTTAAAACACAATCAAAAAAAAACCTCTGTATTAAAAATTATATTTAATTATTTCTTGTTATTTTTTTTTAATTTTCTTCTTCTCTGAAACAATTTGAAAAATCGATTTGTTTGGCATAATGAGGGAAATCCACAAAAACGTTTCTATTCCCTTGCAAATCAAAAAGAGCCTTATTACGATGTTTTTCCCAAAGAGATACAGGTTCGTTTGCAGCTATCAAAAAAATAAATAAATAATGAAAAGTCAAAGGTTTTACAAAAGTTAAAAAAAAAAAAAAAAAAAAAAAAAAAAATTTTACCTTTGTCAATCAACCATTCAAGAGTTTCTTTTTCAAAGTATTTTCTTAGGAAAGAATGTTTGTAAGTAACTAAGGTATACAAAGTAGATCTAGCTACTAATCCAACATTGTAATGAGGACAAAACCTAGTTCCAGTTCCTTTACCAGAATCAAACACTTTGCCTCCCTTTTTGATGGAAGGTTCGCTATCTCCCTCTCCAAATATTCTGTTCCCTCTACTTCCATTTGCACTTTTACAAACAATGATCACATGATGCATATCAGATCCAGGGTGATCTTTTGATCCCTTGTGATAACTTTGAGGATTCACATGCTCTATAAAAAAATTTTTTTTTTTGTTTTTATTTTTAAAAAATTTTTTTCAAATTTCTTTTTTTCAAATTTCTTTTATTTTTACCTTCATCTCCTTTTTGTGTTCTCAAACAATCTGATGTCTCCACAATATCATTACTGTACAAACATCTCAAAGTCCCGTCTTCTTGCCTGTCAATGTAACACCACAAACCAATTCTTCTGTCCCCTTTAGAATTAGAAATTAATAAATTTTTAAAATTCAATTTTAAATTTCGATTTGAATGAATAATTTTGAACCCTTTTTATATGTCGATGATAATAGCTGATGTAAGTTTTCATAGTTTACTTCTTTTATGGATTCATAATATTTCTCCCTGTTCTTCTTATCAAGATCCTCATCGTAGTATTTCTGTTTTTGATGGAAGAAGGTAGTGTAAAGATATTTCACCACGAACTTGGCTGATCCCAATGGATCTTTCTTCTTGCATAAGGGGAATAAATTTTCTTTATTTTCCTTATAATCCTCCATTATCTTCATATTCTTCTGAAAACTAGATTTCATTTTGATATATAATTCATTTTTGGAGATATCATATTCCTCATTCGATGGTTTATCTATCAATAATGTGGTATATCCTACAAATAAATCAAGCACTTGATATTTTTTCAATATTTCAGCCAATTCCTTATCATCATTCAGTATAAATTTTTCCAAATTAGGGTTGGAAGGAATGGATACTTTTTGTTTTTTATTTGATCTTCTTTTTTTGTTTTTTGTTTCTTTTTTCATTTTTTATTTTATTTTATTTTGCATTAAAATAATTTTATATTCGATTCCAAAAAGATAGAAAATGGAAAGAAGAAATGAGTTGTTGAAAGAAAAGAAAACTTAAAACTTGTTCACAAAAAGAGATGAGGATATATAATCTTACAAAAGCTTTTTATTAATTTATCAGGATTTTTTTTTAATTTTTAATCTGTGGTAACAGTTTTTTCAAAAATAGCATAGAAAATCTTGACAGTATCTAAATCATCACACAAAGTGATTGGAGGAGGAATGATATGACGGCAACCTCTCAACTTATCACAAATATCAGCAGTAGCAGGATTGTTGTCATCACATTGGAAGTCCTTGACACATCTTCTGAAAGTTTCGCACTTCCCATTAGAAGGGTTACAGAAAGAAGCGAAACCCTTAGGAGTAGGACAAGCCCTAGGAGTATGGATACATTGACCTTCTTCGTTACAAGAATCTTCGGTACAAGCATTACCATCGTCACAAACACGAGCCCTTTTTTAAAAATAATTAAAAAAAAATTTTTTAAAGAATTTTTCAAATTTACCTGTAGTGACATTGACCGTTGGAACAAGTAGCAATGGTACAGTTATTTGGTGCTTTACATTTGGATTCTCTTACACATCCGATACCTGGTGCGAATTTGCTGGTGAAGCAAGAAGTTTCTTCTTCGACGGAACAAGTTGGAATCTTCACTACACACTTCCCAGTGTCAGGACTGCAAGTATAAGTGGTTCCACAGTGAGATGTACTTTGACAAGTTACAGGGGTGGTCAAACATCCCAATCTTCTATCACAGTATGCCTTTTTACATTTGTCATTGGTGGTACATACAACAGGGGTTTTGATGAGACCTTTTTTTGGGTGGCAGACTGCATTGGTACATTTGTCTACTTGAGAAAGTAAGATGGAAGTGATATCGTGGTAAACACATTCTCCAGTCTTGACATTGCAAGAATCTTTGGTACAAACATTATCATCATCGCATTTCTTAAATTTATTGACACATCTTCCAGTATCTGCATTGCAAGAATCTTCAGTACAAGCATTACCATCATCACAGTTCTTTTTGGTGAATACACATTTTCCTGTTTCAGCATCGCAAGTATCAACTGTACATGCGTTTCCATCGTTACAAGAGACAGGAGAGGTGATTACGCATTTTCCTGTCTTAGAATCGCATGTGGAAGGGAAGCACTTGTTCTTTCCTTGGCACTTCAAAGGAGTAAAGATGCATCCTGTTTTGGAATCACAGGTATCAATGGTACAAGCATTTCCATCATCACAAGAAATCGGATTCTTCAAAACTTGTCCATTGAATGGAGAGCATTTGTAGGTATTACATTTATCTTTTGCATTCAATGCCTTGATATCAAATTTAGGAGTGAATACGCATCCAATTTTGGGATCGCAAGAATCTTTGGTACATGGATTGTTATCTCTGCAAGTGATTGCATCATTTCTGCATTTACCATTTCCATCACAGTAATCTCTTGTACATGCGTTGTTATCTTCACAAGATTTACCCACATGCTTGCATTTTCCAGTTTCTGCATCACAAGAATCAACAGTACATGCATTTCCATCATCACAGTTTACTTTGGAGGTAGTGATTCCATTAATAGGACAGCAGTGAGTGATTTCGCATTTGTTTTTGGATGCAGGAACTTCAATGCGTTTGTTGACACACTTTCCATTTTCACAACTATCTTTAGTACATGCGTTGTTATCATTACAGTTCAATGGAGTGTTTTTGCAACCAGACTTTGGGTGGCAAGAGTCGAGAGTACAAGCATTGTTGTCATCACAGTTTTTGGTTTTGTAGTTGCAACCTGATTTTTGATCACAAGTATCCTTTGTACATTTGTTTCCATCTTTGCAAGTGACTGCGGTGTAAACACATTTTCCGGTTGTTTGATCACAGCTGTCAATGGTACAAGCATTGTTGTCATCACAGTTTATTTCTTTCAAGAAGACTCCCTTTGCAAGAGAACATCTAAAGACAGAACATTTGTTGTTGTTCTTTTTTTGGAGAAGTTCGAGATCAACAGGAGTGTAGATACATCCTTTAATTTTATCACAAGTATCAACAGTACATGGATTTTTATCGTCACAAGTAATCTCTTCGTGGAAGATGGTTCCAGTTTTAATGTTGCACCAATCTTTTGTACATGCGTTTTTATCATCACAGCTTTTGAGTTTGTTTACGCATCCAAGTTTAGCATCACAAGTATCAATAGTACATGGGTTAGCATCGTCACAATTGGTTGGGGTGAATACACATCCGATGGTAGATTCGCAAGAGTCCTTTGTGCATTTATTGTTATCTTTGCAAGTGATAGGTGTGTGAACACATTTCCCGGTTGTTTGGTCACAAGTATCAGCAGTACAAGCATCTCTATCGTCACAATTCTTTTTGAAAGGAACAGTACATTTTCCAGTTCTCTTGTCACACTTGGAAACTTGGCAAGGGTTTTCATTGATGCAAATTTTTGGAGTAAAAAAGCATTGTCCATCAACACAAGAATCTGTGGTGCAAGCATCATTATCATCACAAACTTTGCCAGAATAGACACAACCTATCTTTGGATCACACTTGTCAAGGACACATTTTCCTTTCTTTTCACAAGTAATCGGAGTGTGTTGGATACCATTGACTGGATCACACCAATCTTTTGTACATGCATTTCCATCATCCAAATCTTTTTGGGGAATAGGACGGAATCTGCATCCAAAAGATGGATCACAAGTATCTACAGTACATGGGTTGTTATCATTACATGTGATTTGTTTATGTTGGCAAGATTTAAGATCTGAAGAACAGAAATCGATAGTACAAGCGTTATTGTCGAAACAATTTTTTCCTTCAACTTTGTGGACACATCCTTTAACTTTATCACAAGTATCAGTAGTACATGGATTTTTGTCATCACAAACAATCTTCTCATTGATAGCTTCTCCTGTGGTTGGGTTACAAGAGTCTTTGGTACATGCATTGTTATCATCAACATTTTTAGGGCTGAAGACACATCCTTTTACTTTGTCACAAGTATCAACAGTGCAAGGATTGTTATCATTACATTCTACTGATTTTTTGACTAATCCCTTTTTAGAATCACAGGTGTAAATAGTGCATTTGTCACCGAGAGGAAGGTCAGATCTTCTATGGAGACATCCTAGTTTTTTATCACAAGTATCAACGGTACAAGCATCTCCATCATCACAATTTATCTGAGTGTTTACGCATCCTTTTGATTTGTGGCAAGTATCTACAGTACATGCGTTGTGATCATTACAATCTACCAATTTGTGTTCACATCCAACCTTGATGTTGCAAGAATCAATAGTACATGAGTTTTTATCATCACAATCAATTTGGGTGTTGACACATCCCTTTTGTTTATCACAAGAATCAACAGTACATGCATTGTTATCATCACAGTTCTTTTGAATGTTTTTGCATTTTCCTGTTGCAGAATCACAAAAATCTTTGGTGCATGCATTGTTGTCTTCGCAAGTCTTTGCTTTGTTGATGCATCCAATTCCTTTTTCGCAAGAATCAACAGTACAAGGATTTTTGTCATCACAATCTTTGGTTTCATAGAAACATCCTTTGGTAGGGGAACATCTATCAATGGTACAAGGATTGTTATCAGAACAGTTCTTAGCTTTGTGTTGGCATCCCAAAACTCTATCACAGAAATCAGTTGTACATGCGTTGTTATCATCACAGTTAATCACTTGAGAGAAGTCGCATTTTCCTTTGACACATTTATCAAGAGTACATGCGTTATGATCATCGCATTTTACTCCTTCATTGATACATTTGTTGGTTTTAGCATCACATCTGTCTACAGTACAAGGATTAGAATCATCACAAGGTGGAAGAACACTCTCTTTCTTTGAAATCTTTCCGGTCTTTGCGTCACATTGGAAGTGAAGAGCAGAGAGGCAATTTCCAGAAGGGACTTGGAGACAAGTTTGAGTGATTCTGGCAATACACTTTTGTTCTCCTTTGCATTGGGTAAATTCTCCAGCACAGTTTTCGTGTACAAATTTAGGTACATTTTGGCAACCGTTCAAAGCATCACAATAATCATAAGTACATGCGTTTCCATCATCACAATTCTTAGGAGTATCGATGATTCCTCTCTTAGCATCACAAGTTCTGATAATACAAGAATTTGGGCTTTTAACTGCAAGAGGGATGTATTCGCAACCATTCAAACCACATGAATCAGTTGTGCATTTGTTTCCATCATTACATTTAATTTGAGTATTAACACATTTTCCGTTTTGGCAAGAATCGGTTGTGCATGGATTCTTATCATCGCAATTCTTTTTTTTATGTGTACATCCCTTGTGTGGACAACAACTATCAATGGTACATGCATCATTATCATCGCAAGAAATCAATTTGTTTACACATCCGGTGTTGAGATCGCAAGAATCAGCTGTGCATTTGTTGTCATCGTTACAA
This sequence comes from Cochliopodium minus, assembly GCA_024220525.1. Lineage (NCBI taxonomy): Eukaryota > Discosea > Himatismenida > Cochliopodiidae > Cochliopodium > Cochliopodium minus. The sequence continues at coordinate 37,091 of JAMYWO010000244.1, forward strand.
TCCTTTGGAGTATTAACACATCCTTTTTGTGCATCACAACTACTGATTGAACATTTATCAGAAAGACAAGCATAGGTGTAAGTACATTGTCCATTCACACAAACATCTTTGGTACATGGGTTGTTATCATCACATTTGATTGTTTTATGAACACATCCTATTTTTGGATCACATAAATCAATTGTATTAGGGTTTTTGTCATCACACAAGGAATTGGTAGGAGTATTTACACATCCCACTTCTTTGCAGCTATCAACTGTACATGGTATACCATCATCACAAGAATTTGGTGTAAATACGCAACCTTTTTTCTTATCACATCTTGCAGTTGAACATGAATTAGGTGCAGTGCAAGTTAAGGGAGTATGAACACACTTTCCAGTCTTTGTATCACAAACATCTTTAGTACATGCATCTCCATCATCACAATTAACTGGTGTGAATACGCAACCTTTTGATGAGCATGTATTTACTGTACATGGATTTCCATCACAACAACTTTATAAATCAAGTTAATATCAATATTATGTTTATATTTTGGGTTTTTTATCAAAGTTTAGATACTGTAAATTAAAAAGAAAGAAATTACAATTCATTTTTTGGTGTATTGATACACTGATTTTCTTTACATGTATCTAATGTACAAGAAATTCCATCATCACATCTGCTTGCATCGCAATTATTCTTGGCAAATGAACTTGCCAAGAATATAATCAATAAAATTAGCAAAATATTTCTCATTTCTTTGTCATTAAAGTTGATTGGAGGATTATAAGGAAAAAAAAAAAATATGTAAGATAAAGAAAGAATTCTAAATTAAAAAATATAAACTATAGAAAAATTTAGTAAATTATAAAGGTTACCTTTATCTGATAAAGAATTTTTATATTTGTAAAATTGTGGCCAATTTTTTTTTATTTGATATTTTTTTATTTGATTGAAAATTATTTTTTGATGAATTTAAAAAAAACAACTTTTAAATACAAGAAAAGAAGGTAATGAAAATGACATTGGGACAATAAATTGGTATCCTTAAAATCTTTGTTATTAAACCAAGGAATAAGGAATAATTCTCCTTCAATCTCTAATTATTTTAATTTTTTATAAATTATAATTTATTAACTTTCAAGTTAATATGAAATTTAAAAATTTATTTGCTTTTTTTTTTTTATGCAAAGGAATACTCAAATATTACTCTTATTTTCAAATAAATAGATTATTATTTTGAATAGTGATGATAATTTTATTTTATATTTATTTTCCTCATTTAAAAGATTTTATGTTTTTTTTATTTTTTTTTCCCCTTCAATGATAGGATCAAGAACCCAATTCTTGTTCCATCTTCTTTGCTCTTGTCAAACATCTCATGGCATCAGGTTTCTTTCCTTGTTTATTTAAAGCAACAGCCAATTGTTTTTCTTCTTTGATTTTTTTTTGTACATTTTCAACATAAGTCTCTTGAGAAATGAGCTCATTTTCAATTTGCATCATCAAAAGAGATCTTTTGAGTTCCAAATCAGAGAGGATATCTTCAATATCCGATTTTTCTTGATTATTTGCTTTGGAAAGCATTTGTTTATAATATAACATTTCATGATCAAAAACAGAAATGGAGCAAATACTATTATTTAATAAAAAGATTAAATAATTTTTTTTCCTTTTTTTTTTTTTACCTATCAACACAATGAGGATCTTCAAGAGTAGAAGTGCTTGGAGGAGGTATTCCTTTTGTAGGAGTTTTTGTAGGAGGTTGTTTGACAGGTAACTCTTTTACAGGTTCTTTTACAGGCAATTCTTTGACAGGTTGTTTGACAGGTAATTCTTTAGTGGGTTGTTTGATAGGAGGTTGTTTGACGGGAACCTGTTTGGTGGGTTGTTTGATAGGTTCCTCAGGGAGTTCCTCTTTCTCATTTTCTTCTTGTACTTGAGAAGCTTCTTGAAGTTCTTCGTTCATCAACTTGATACGATGCATGCATACTCTTGCATTTTCGACATCACCCTTGTTTTTGAGAGCTTGTGCGATTTTCTTTTCAGTCAAAATAGCATCGTTGATAGATTTGATGTAACCTTCCATACTCATCATTCCTCCTTGTATTTTGGAGATGATGACCTGATTGGTGCCCTCTAAAGCGATTTTTTTGACATCCAAATCAGAATCCATCTTTTGCTTTGAAATCCTCAACAACTCCCACTCCAAAACTTTGAGAGAAGAATGTCTCTGAGGATCGTCATGTATCAATGTAAGATCTTCCAATTTAGTTTCTTTAACACCCACACTCTCGCTCACAGTATCTTCAACTTCCACTTCAACCTCAACTTCTACATCTTCGTAGACATATTGAAAATCTTCGACAACTTCCTCGATAACTTCAGATTGTTTAGGAGATTCAAAGTGTTGATCTATTATGATAAACTTTTCGTTGATAATGAGCGCATCGATTCCTTGCAAAGGCTTTTTAAGTTTGATTTTGATCTCCAGCTTTCCTCCAGTGGCCTTTCTTGACTTTATCAGCTGAGCAACTTGATAAATCTCCGTCTTGTTTATGAGAGAATCCAACTTGATCTCCAAGGAACCAAGAGAAGTGGCCTTCTTAAACAAAGATCCAGTTTTGAAAACCTCAAACACAATCTTCTTCCTCTCGACATAGCTAAGAAAAGATTTCTTTCTGGTAATTGGCAAAATCTTTTTAAAATCATAAACAGGAGTCAACCCGGTCTTTATGGTGGGTGTTTGAAACACTTGGTTCCCACTCTCTTTAGGATAAGCATAGTCAAAGGTAACGTAGCTTTCACACGGTCCAGAATCATCCTTGATGTCGATCCCCTTGATGATCTCCACTTCCATTTCTTCCTCTTTCAAGTGTTCATTGAGCTTCTCTATCTTGATCTGTTTATCTTCCATATGGAATTTGGGCAAAGGTGTACCTACTTTTTCTTTTGCTTCCAAAATTTTTTGCAAGTGTATTTTATCAGCTAAAAAATGTCATTAAAAAATTGTTGGGAAAAAATTTCTAAAAAAAAAAGTTTATTAAAAAGAAAAACCTTTGTACTGTTTAGAATAATTAGCTGCTTCAATTTTATTAATAGATCTGTATTCCTAAATTATTTTTAAAACAGATTCTTATTTGAATTAAAATTTTTTGCAAAAAATTTTTAAAACCTTTGCTTTTTCCAAACAATTTCTCATTTGATTCGAAAATTCCAAAATGAATTTTTCAAAATTTTGTTTTCTTTTGTTCTCCTCTCCCTCTAATTGTTTTTTCTTTTCCAAATTTTCTTGTTTTTTGTTAGAAACTACTTTCTTCTTGACTTTTTTCTTCACAATTTTTTTGATGGTTTTTTTGGGTAAAGGTTTGGACTTTGGCTGGGGTTTAGGGACTTCAGAAGGTTTTTCTAAAATAGGCTGTGATTGTGGTTGAGGAGGCTTATTTTCCGAGATTTCTTTAAAAATAATTTAATAAAAAAAAAAAGAGTTAAAGAGAAGTAAATTAAAATTTTAAAATATTCAAAGAGTGTAATTAAATAAAAAAAATTTGATAAATGTTAAAAAAATAATCAATATAAAAACAAATTGAACAATTTGAAAAAAACCTCTTAATAATGTTTAAATAAAAACGAAAAACAAATGAAAATTTCTTTTTGAAAAAATTACCATGTTTTTGAGGAAGAGGTTTTTTTGGCATTACAGGCTCGGATTCAATTTTGGTGGGCGTTTGTATCGGAACTTCAAATACGGGAACAGGAGGAAGGTTTTTCAAATCTATGGGGATCTCTTCTCCATTTTTGAGCAACTCGAGATATGAAGTAAGAACTTTAGAGGTGTTTAAATACTCCCTGGCCTTCTCTATCACGTTTGCTTTTTTAGCAATTAATGTAACTTGTTTATATTGTTTAGTTCTTTCATCCACTAATTTAATCGCAACCTATAATCATAATTAAAATTTTAAATTTTTTTTTTTTTCAATGAATTAATTAAAATCTCTGAAAAAACAATTTTTTTTACTTCATCGAACAAATTATTTTTTCTTCTCAGCTCCGATATCTTTAATTTAATTTCATTTATCTCTTCCAATGTATTTGCTGCATCGTCTTCATTCCCTTCTTTCTTTGTCAATAGATAATATTCTTGATTTTCTTTCAATTCTTTTTTCAATTTATTTATTATCTTTATTGGTGTTTCTTCTCCTTCTATGAAATGATATTTTATTTAAATAATGGTGAAATTTAGGTTATAAATCAATATTAAAGAGAATAACTTTTAATATCATTGCAAAACAGACAAAAATAATTATTTAGTGTTAATTTATTATGGTTTAAGAATAAAAAATACCTCCATCTTCTTCATTGGAATCCAAATTATTCAATTCATCAGATAAATCATGATCATTTTCATCTTCTTCATTCATATCTACCTCAATATCAACAATGTCATTAGATAACATTGAATTAAGCTCATTATTGTCGATATTGATGTCAGAGCTTTGAGTAAAATTACTGGGATCCAAGCCCAATTTAATTAATTCTTCATGTGATGGTATATCATCATTTTTCTTCTTGTTATCTTTTTTAGAATTGGTATCCTTATTATCTTTTTTCTTTCTGAACATTTTTTTTTTCAAGAAAAGAATGACAAAAGTTTTTTTTATTTAGTTTTTTTTAAAATCAAATAAAAAAAATATCTCAACATTATTATCATCTCAATATGAAACAATCTGCCAAGTTAATTATAATACAATTTATTTTTAAATAGATTCAAAAATCTTCCCAAGAATTATTGGCAAAGGAAAGATGAAGATTCCAGTCTTCAAACTCCTTTTGAGATTCGGGTAAAAAATAATAAGTACGATTGCTAGTCTTTTCTTTGATTTGGATAGGCTGTTTGGTGGGAGAATTGATCGAGCTCAATTCTTCTTGCAAAGCTGGTTCAACATCAAAAATGAAATCAATGTTTTTCAAGTTGATGGTTTTGATAGGAGTAGTGTCATCTTGCTTGTAATAATAAGAAAGATTATCATTTTTTAATTCGAACCATCTCTTTTTCCAACTATTCAACAAAAAAAATTAAAAAAAAATATGAAAATAAAAAAAAATTAAATTAAATTAAATAATTACTTTTTAACAAAATTTCCTTTCTTTTGCATCCATCCAGATTTTATGAAATCGTTATTTATTGAATTTTGAGTTTTGTTGTGAAAAGAAATGAGAACAGAGTTTTCGAGATTGTTGTGTTTTAATTTGTTCATGTAGCTTTTCTTCTTATTGGAAATGTCTGAGTAATTTTTTCTTAATAATTCCATCCACAAATTTTTTTCTTCTTCGTCTTTACAAATAAATAAGTACTTCTGTGTTATAGAAAATATTTTTTCGGTAATGGAAAAGCAGAAAGGATATTTTTCATTTGTTTCATCTTTTTTAATATAAAATAAAATTAAATAATTTAATAAAAAATAAAAATAAAAAATAAAAATATTTACTTTCCAAAAAGGAAAAAGGAATCAAAATGAAAGCTATGGAAGTGAAGTGATTGAAATTATCATTTCTCACAGCAAGCAAAACACTATCATTAAACAAAAACAAATGAATGAACGATGGAGTTATTTTGTTTCCCTGAGAGATGATCTCAAAGAAACCCTCCCTGATAAACTTTCGGTCGTGTTCCATTAAACTCAAGTTTTCTTTTGGGCTGAAATACATTTGTATTTCGAATAACCTTTGTCCGTTTTCTGCTTCTCTAAAAATTATTTTTTATTTTATAATTTAAAAAATAATTTATTATTCAATAATTAATTTTTTTAAAAAATTTTATAGTTTTAATTAATTTATAATTTTTACCTCTTTGCACTGTTTATGAAGTCTGCAATTTCAGTGATGAGATTAACTAATTTTATCATATTCTCTTTTTGTACATGATCTTGAGGAATATTCTTGTTCAACTCTTTTAGTAACAATACCTATATTTTGAATTTTTTGTTGAATTTTATAATAATCAGTTTTTTTAAATATTTTTTACATATCTTGGAACTCTTTGTACTGATAAAATTAGTAAAGCACTTAAATTCTTTTCATCATTTTTATTGTTAAACCAAACAGAAAATTTGGGATATTCTTGTACTTCCCTCAGTGTTTTTCTTATATTAAAACAATAAAATAAAACAAAACTAAATATCAAAAAAAAAAAAAAATGATTACAGGGATGATCCAAAGTTGTTGATATAAGGAATGTACATTTTTAAGAAATGAAATTTTTTTAAAAATAAAGAGGGGATATCCTTTTTATTTTTAATTTTTAATGAAAAAAAATTTTGCTACATCAGAAATGGATGATTCACGAAAAAAGGGATAAATTTACCATATACAATCCATGTTCATTCCATTCCTTTTGCATATCTTCCAAAAGAATTTCATGGAAATTATAAATGATTGAGATATTTCCAAATATACTTTCTATTTCCATTTCACTATTGAAAAATAAAAGATCATTTTAGGGGTTTCAAATTTTATCGCTATCACCTTATCAATGGTGTTCCATTTTTGGCCAATTCTTTTAAATGATTGAAATTAATAAATAATAATGGTTTAATTTCAATCACCTTTGAGAGGGTTCAAATAAATATCTACCAAAGATTTCAAGCTTTCTACATAGGTCCTTTCTGTCGATATAATTTCTCTTTTTTTTTATTTAAATAAACAGGAAATTGTATTCTCTTTATATTTCAAAAATATTACCTTACTATATTCCTTCTTTGTTTAATATCTTGAAAATGTGAATTGTTTTCTATTATTTTGTTGATTTGCTTCAATTGCTTTCTTAGAATGTATCTTCGAGCTGCATTTTGAATTATTATTATTTTTACCACATCTTCTTCATTGATTGTAATCAATTGTTGAGATGGATCGTACATTCTGCTTATTCTTTTGTTGTGATCTTCATCTTTAGATTTTATTTTAACTGTTATTTTCTTCTTAAAGAAATTTGATCTATCCAAATTTCTATTCTCATCACCAGTATTTATATCCTCTCCATATTCTGTTGATGTTAAATTACCCATCAAATTATTGAAACAATATTTTTTTTATTTTTTATCATTTATCTCATTTATCTCATTTCCACTTTGAAATTAACAAACCAAAGAGAACATTGCAAAATTGAAGTGAATAAGAAATTTAGAAAATGAATCTAAAATCAAAGTAAAGTTTTAAAAATATTTCTTTTTTTTTTTTTAAAAAGACAAACTTTTATAAAGCAATTTTCAAAAATAATGTGACAAAGTTTTGATATAGGAAATAATGAGGAATTTAGGTGAATTTCTTTCAGAATATGAAATAAAATGAAATCACAGTTTTTAAATTATAAAACTTTTTAATGGANGGAAATAGTGGTTTTGTTTCTCTCAAAGGTTTCTTTACTGAACTTTCTTTTTCTGTTTATTCCAAGCTCAGAAGATTTTCCCTCTCTCATGTAATTTCATTTTTTATTTTCATTTTTCATTTTTATGACTTATTTTTTTTTTATATTTTTATTTTTTTATTTTTTTAATTTTTTATTTTTCATTTTTTATTTTATTAAATAACATTTTCTTACTGGTGTATCACACGTTGTACCTGACCAACCAGAATTACATAAACAAAAACCAGGTGAAGTACAGACTCCATTTCCATTACAATCTTTTTTAAAAAAAAAAAGTTTTAAAAATGAAAAATTATGATTAATTTTAAATTTGAAAAATAAATTCAAAAAATTCTAAATCATTTTTTAAATGAATTAAAAAAATTAAAAATAATTTAAAAAATTAAAATTTTTTTACCTTGTTGAGCCGAACAATTTGCTCGACTGCAATCTGAGCTTAACCAACCCGGATTACATGAGCAAATATTCATTCCTAAAAGATTGTTGATTTGTTTACTTAATGTAAAAATTTTTTTTTTGTTTGATTTTTACCTACACAATTCCCTTTTCCATTACAACCATTTTTATCACTGCAAGAAAATGATTCACACATCACTCCTTTATATCCACTATTACAGTTGCACAAGTTTGGACCTGAAAAGAAATTAAATTTAATTTATGAAATTCAGAATTTCATTGAATGAAAAAAAAAATTAAAAAATTAAAATGTATCGGAAAATTCCAATATCAATTCTTTTTATATTAAAATCCAATTTCCATTAAAATGTTTGGAATTATCTTTTTATAATTTTTTTTTTTTACCTATGCAAGATCCATTCCCAGAGCAATTATTTACTGAACTACAATCAAAATTTTCGCATCCTGCTCCACTATACCCGGGGGAACAACTGCAATTGTTAGGACCTTTCATATGAAGAAAAAGGATTAATAAAAATTTGTTAATTTATATGCTATCCAATGTTGAGATATGAAAATTAATCCAAATATATGGAGCAGATTATATTCTCACAAATAAATTTTTAATTAAAAAAAAATAATTACCTGTACAATTTCCTCTATTCAAACAATTCGAAACATAAGAACAATCCTTTAAGTTGTATATATTTTTAAGTAATTGAAAATAAATTTTTTTATTTTTTTTACAAATTTGTTGCATGTTCTTCCAGCATATCCATAATGACAAGAACATGTATCTGGGGAAATGCAATCTCCTTTAGAAGTGCAATTATCCACCCCACTGCAATCCTTTCAGAAGAGAAATAAATAAAATTTTAATTTTATTTTTTGCAGCTTTAAAATTTTGATAAATTTACAATTGTTGAACAAGAAAATCCAGTATAACCAGATTTACATGTACATACATTAGATCCCTTGGTATAAAAAATATTTTTAAAACTGAATTTTTTATTTTTGATTAAATTATTTTCTACAGTGCACGATCCTGTTCCACTACAACACCCTATATCCCGATTAAACTCTTTTGAATTGATATATAATCTACATTTGATTTACCTGCCAACAAGCAATCAATTGGTTGATAAATAGTAGGTCCATCTTGAGCTGATCTTTTTGCCACATCATAACATGCAACCTGAGAATTACATTTCCTCAAAAAAAATATACTCAGGAGAAAGAATATATAAAAATATAGCTTTTTCATGTTTCTATTTTTTTTATTTTTATTTTATCTTCTATTCAATCAAAAAAAATTTTATAACTTTTTCAACTTTACTTTTTTGAGCCAAATATTTTGTTTGTTTTCAAAAATAAATAATCAAATCAATATTCGATAAGGATTCTTATTGAAAGTTACAATATAAAAATTTTGATTTACAAGAGAACATCAATTTATTTTGACTCTTGAAACATTTTATCCACCTAAATTGTGCAACAATTTTTCATTTTATATTTTTTATGTTTTTTATTTTTATTTTGTTTTTTATTTTTAAATATCCTCTTTAGAGTTTCTTCTGTCCTTGTTGGAAGACTTCTTGGAAGGATTCTTAGAAGAAACCTGGATGATGTCAGACTTGTACTGAAGCTTATTCTTGTCAGAAAAAGCCTTCAATTTCTTGAAATAGTCAGACTGCATCAAATAGAAGCCATTGACAATAGCCATCAACAAAGTGCAATCAAGAGAATAATCGCTGATCAAAAGAGTCAAACTTTTAATGTCGGAGAATTTTTTGTTCTCGAAAATTAATTTCCCGACGATCTTGTGTTGGTTGGGGTCCTCTTCTGTGGGGCTCTTTTGGTAGATGTGCCAGATGTTGTAGGGAGACTCTTGTTGGAGGAGGAACATCCCTTTCCATAAGTCTGAGGAAATGATCACCTCGTGATAATCTATTCTGAACATGTGACAATTTAATCCTTCATAACGAAATCCTTTTAAACAAAAAAAAAAATTAATTAATCACTTACTAAATTTTAATTTTTAAATTTTTTATTTTTGATTTTTTATTTTTAAGAATTTTTACTAGAATTTTTATTAATTTTAAATTTTTTTTTAAATTTTTTTTATTTGATTTTTTTTTTTTTTCAATTTTATCTGTTTTTTAAGAATTTTTCTGACCTGTGTGAAATGGAGATTGAGAAATTACAATACATTGTAATTCATCTTTGTCTATATTGGAAGGTATAATCATTTTATTTTCAGATTCTTGAGATGTCTTTATTAAAAAATAAAAATAAAAAAATAAAAAATTTAAAAAAATTTAAAATAATTAAAAAAAAATTTAATAAAATTTAATAAAATAAAAAAAATAAAAAATAATAATAATCAAATTAAAAAAAAATAAAAAATAAAATTTTTTTTTTTTACAATATTAAAAGGATTTTTTATCATAGATTGATTTTTGAGGTATCTCATGGCTTCTTCTTCTTTAACTTGAAAATTATTAGGGTGCAAAACAATATCTATCAATGGTTCTTTGGGTACCACTGACATTACAAATTTCTCTTTTTTATTTCCTTTTTTAAATACAAATTAAAATCCAATATTAATCAAAAATAAAAAAATAAAAAAAAATATCCAAAAAAGTTAACATTAAAATAAACAAAAATAAAAAAAATAAAACGAAAAATAAGAAATGATTTTAAAAAATTGAAATTAAATAAAATCAAACATTATTGAAAACTGTGAAAATTATTTAAAAAAAAATCAATCGAAAAATTAAAAAAAAAAAATTGGATAAATTAAAAAATTAAATAAATAAAAAATGAAAATGAAAATTTTAAATTACCTGCAAAAGAATAAGGAACTTTCGAAGGTTTTGCTTTTTTAAAATTTAAAGTGGAATCGTTAGGTTGCAAGTCCATGATGTTTCCACAGGGAGTGGGGAAAGATCTCCACAGTTTGTAGTCGAAACTCATTTCCAAAATGTAACCCACTTGCTTTGGATTGTGGATGGTCAGCCCTATTTTTACTTGTGCGCATTTTTCTGCGTTTTTTTTTTTGTCACAGTTGTCATCTTGCAAAAGTGGGATCCATCCTAATTTTTATTTTTTTAAAAAAAAAAAAACAAAAAATAAATAATTAAAATTTAATAATAATAAAAAATAAAAAAAATAATTAATTAAAATATATAACTACCAAAAATAAAAATTGACAATAACTTTTAAAAATCAAAAATAAAATTTTGAAATAATTTGGAATTAAAATTAATAAAATTTTGAAATAAAATAAAATTTAATGTTAAAATTAACAAATAACAAAGAAATTGAATTTAAAAAATTGAAAATAAAAGGATTGTTTTTACCTTTGCATAATTTATGCTTTTTTATCTTACTCACTGTTTGAAAAAATCGTTTTAAAAAAAAAATTATATTTTCCAAGAAAAAAAGATGATAATTTGATTGATTACCTCTATAAAAATGAGCGGCAATTTCTTTCCCAGATTCTTTTTTTTCGCTGTATTCAGAATGAGACATCAAAGAAATCCTAAATCTCTCTTCTGATCCCATCCTTACTGTTCCCTCATTCTCCCTCTCCCATATCGCACATATCCCATCTTTCTCCACATTCACCAGTTGAACGATGCTGGACCATAAGATGATCATATTTTTGGAGTTTATCATTTTGAAGGAGACATATTTGATTCCTTTCTTTGAGATGTGATTCTGCATGTATTTCTCGAATTTTATTCTCAATACTATATTTTATGCAATCAAATTATATATATCTTTGAATATGATTCTATTAATCGAAGGTACAAAATTTGAACTTTTTTAGCGGATAATTATTTTTTTATTTTGTTCATATACTATATTCATCTTGTGCATATGTTGAGGATATTAAATTTATCCTCAAAGAAATTGGAAAGGAACTTATTATTTTGAAGTATTGTTTATTATCTTCAATATATTTCAAAAATGCCTTTTATAATTGAATATTCAAGAGATATCCTTTATTAATATGATTGAATTTGATTTGGATTGCTTTTTTACCTTGTGCACATAGTTGCCATTCTATATTTGGAATTATTCCTGATTGATTTTTTGCTTTGAATTTTGTATTTTCTTCAAATTCTACTGTTGAAGGCCAAAATACTTTATTTTCCATCACAATTCAATTGATTCGTTTTAGTGGTTTCCAATAAAATTGTGGTTAGTCCAATAAGCAATTTTTTTTAAAATTTTTGAATTACTTTTTTGAAAACACCTTTAATCTTAAACTTCTTTAAAAACAAAGAATTAAACTCTTATCTCCTTCTCAATCATTTTTTCCTCACAATTTTTGTTCTTTCCTTTTTTCTCGATTATTGATGTTTTGGTAAATTTTAAAAATATCTAAAAAAATATTATTTATTCTCTTTTTTTCAAAATCAATCATGTAAGGATTGCGTAATACTCAATTTTACATCAAGAAAAATTAAAAGTATAAAGAAGCAAAAAAATAAAAATGTGAAAAATTTAACAGTATAAAGATTTTTTATTCAACCAAGATAGATGTGTATATACAAAAAAAACAATAGGTAATTCGAAATCTTCATAATGATGTGAATGTGTTTTAGATCAATTCATATTTCAAATATTTCTTGATCAGTATGCGACAATTCTCGTTTTTATACTTCTTTGCGACATCCAATGCAGTATGACCATCTGCATTCTTGAGTTTGGGATTGGCACCATTGAGCAAAAGGATTCTAACTACATTTTCTTTTCCCTTCCAACAAGCCAAATGCAATGGGGTCTCCAAATGTACATCTTGTTGATTAATATTTGCTCCATTTTCTAACAAGAGGGATATTATCTGGGCATTTCCATTTATGGATGCGAAATGAATAGGTGCCCAATTCATTTGTTTCTCATCTTCATTTACATTGATTGATTTCACTAATCTTTGAACTGCATCCATATTATTGATGAAAGTGGACCATACAAGAGCATTTCCTTGAACGATATGATTGCTTCCCCATTTCTGATGTATATCTGTGTATTTCTCTATCATTGGCTTGTTTCCCAACATGATAGATTCTCTGAACCATTTGTTTTGTATCTGTGAATTTGTAAAGCTTCTTTTGAGATGTTCTGTTAAAGGTGAATTGACCATTGTCTTCATTTCTATCTATTTTCTCTTTGTTTGGTTAAATTTATTTTTCTTCTTTTTCACTACTTAAACAAAAATTTCTTGTGTTTTTTTTTTTATTTTTATTATTTATTTTATTTATTTAATTTCAGCATCTTTAACAAGATAATCGGTTAAATAATATTTTATTTAGGCTTATTTTTTATTCTTTTTTTTTTTCAAAAAGATTTGATATTCACTTATCCAGATTGGGGACAGAATCAAATTCAGATCAAATAAATCTCAATCAAGAAAATAAAATTACTAAAGGAGAACACATTAAAATAAAAGTAATATTTTTAACCACTTTATTTATTTATTTATTGCCCTCAATGATTCTTAAGTAAATTTTACATTTTTTTAAAAAATTAAATTTGAATCAATTTCACTCCTTTCCTTCACAAAATTTAATATTATATTTAAATATTTCAAGTACAATATGACAAACCCAATACCTCAAAAAAAATAATCAATTTCATAAAAAAAAAAATTTACAAATGTTCCTTTTTCAATTTGAATAAGATCCTATATAAAAATTATGATATTTTTAATTTATTTGGTGAAAGAAATTAATAAAATAAAATAATAAATTGAAATTTTAAATTAAACTAATTGTCTTAAATAAATCTGAGGATCAGAATAAAAATTTGAGGTTAAAATCTAAAATGTAAAAAAAAAAGATTTAATTTAATATTTAATATTTAATATTTAATATCAACAAAATATGATTCAAATTTGTTCAAAAAATAAAAAAAAAAAGAGTTTTTTAAAACTTTTAAATCACAATCATTTTTTGGATTCTTCAAAATCCATGCTCGCTGAGTTTACACAATACCTGAGACCTGTTGGTTTAGGACCATCATCAAAAACATGACCCAAATGAGAATCACCTATTTAGTGTCAAGAAAGAAAAGTGTTGAAAAAATAAATAATTGAATTGAATTTTGGAAAAGAATTTAACATTTGGAACAATGTATTTCTGTTCTTTTCATCATGAATGAATTATCTTCTTCTATTTCGATACTTTTTGGCATGCAATCGAAAAAACTTTGAAAAAAAAAAAATTCACAATAAAAAAAAATTTAAAAAAATGAGGATTTACCTTGGCCTTCAAGAAACAAATTTGCACAAATCCAATTACTTAAATCAAAATAAACAAATGTTTTTTTACCATCCAGATCCACTTTAAATATAAATTTTGAATATTTAGCGAAAATAATCTTTCAAAAAAAAAAAAGCGCAAACCTATCGAATTTGGTTTTGGAATCGAACAATAGTGCTTTACATCCTGCGCAATAATATTTTCCTTCTTTCTTATTATCCCAAAACAAATTATCAAATGCTCTTTCTGTTCCATGTTCCCTCATCACACTGTATTGTCTAGGTGTCAATTTTTCCCTCCATTCCTTCTCTGTAATTTTTATTTTTTGATTATCGTGTTTAGATTCTTCAATGATGCTCTTCTCTTCCAACCTTATTGATGTATTGCTGATGTATTTTGGTGAAAATGTATATTTGTAGGTGATATATCCTATTCCCAAAGAACATAACAAGATTAGAGTAATATATTTGGGTCTTAATAAATTACTCTTCACCTTTGATTTCAATATGTTTTTGTTGTTGAATAATTTGTTAGAGAAATTCTTCATTTTTTTATTATTTTGATTTTAAAAAGTTGAAGAATGAAAATCAAAATGATAATCATGCTAAAAATAATGTTTCTGAAAAGAGGTATTTGAAAATCAAAGCATTTTTTTATATTTTTTAAAGAGAAATAAATAAAGATGAAAATAAAAAAATTTGTTCATCTCTTCCTTGTATATTCATTGAATATCAATATTTAATTGGACTCTATTTGTTTAAAAATTCATATTTAAAGGATGATAAAGAAATTTGACGAAATAATCGTGGGAAAGGGAATAATGGGATCATTTCTCTCCCATGAGCTAATGAAATTAGGAAGAAACATACTTGTCTATGATAATGACACCACCACGAAAAATAGTTGCTCCCTAAACAGTGGAGGGTTGGTAAAATGAAAAAATAAAAAAAATATAAACAAGAAATGATTGAGAATATAATCAAAAATATGATTATTGAAAACCACATAGGTATCACCAATATCTCCACATACATATTATATGAATAAATTAACGAAAAAAATCTACGATACAAAAATCTACGAAGAACTAAGTGAAAAACACTCTGGAAAAAAAAAATTCACCAAAAAAATTCCCAGAATAAAAATATTCAACGATATAAAAGATAAAGAAAATTTCATCAAAGCATCAAAAACAAATTCTTTCCTTGAAAATGTTTTCAGCGAAAAAACAAAAAAAATGGAAGAGGAGCTCCTTCCTTTTTGTAATTTGCCACATGGTGTTGGGATCATCAATGAGGATTTCAATTTGATTGTCAATGTTCCTCTTTTGATGGAGAGTTTTGTTGTTCAATTTAAGAAAGAAAATGTTTTGGTAGAAAAAAATTTTGAAGTTGATAAAATAAGAAATATTGATAATGGTATTATTATTTTTATTCATTATTTTTTATTTTTTTTATTTCATTTTTTGATTGTGGTATTTTTTTTTTTTTTTTTTATTTCATATTTTTATTGATAATGGTATTTTTATTTTTGATCATTTTTTACATTTTTTATTATGGTTATTTCTTATTTTTATTTTTTTCATTTTTTTTTATTTTTATGTTTTATTATATTATTTTAATATGTTAGAAGGTTACAAGTTTTCTTACCAAGATGGTGGTTTAGAGATTTGGTGTAAAAATATCATTTTTTGTGAGGGATATCTTGGTTACAAAAATCCTTACTTTGATGATCTATCTTGGAGACTGGTAAGAGGTAATAAAAAAAAAACAAAAAATTTAATTTTAATAAAAAAAAAAAATTGTTTAATTAATTATTTAATGGAAGGAAGATCATTGGTTGTTAAATTTAATAATGAAAATTTGGTCCCAGATATTTTGAAAAGCAGGAACTGCATTTTGAATTTTGATCATAACTTATTCAAAATAAGCGAAACAGAGAACATGTACGAGTTTGGATCTACCTACGAGCCTCTAGAAATTAAATCAATCGATTCATTAAACAGTAAAGAAAAGGATGAAGAAAAAAATGAAAAGTTAATTGAAAACCTCAAAAAAAGCCTCAAACAAAGTGTTGATTTTGATCTTTTGTATGTTAAAGAAGGAATAAGACCTTGTTCTATTGATATGGTCAATCCTTTTGTGGGGAAATCGTTGAAGCATGACAACATTTACATATTGAATGGTTTTGGATCCAAAAGTTTCAGCATTGGACCTTATTTATCGAACAACCTTGCTTCACACCTAATATTTGGAAAAGATATTCATCCAAACGCAGATACAATAAGATTTATGGGAAATTAAATTCAAAAAATTTTTATTTATTGAATTTTAAATCTTTTTTTTTTTTATTTTTATTATTTTATCAAAAGCTTTTAATTTATTCAATTTTAAAAAATAAAACATTTTGAATTTTCTCCAGTATCGCTGTTGCTTCTTTGTTGAACAGGAAGAGAGCTAGGAATTTTCTTAGGAAATTTAGGAGTGGTGGAAGTACTAGGAGTGAGGGTCTCTTTCTGTTGGGAAGAGTTTTGTTCATTCAAAATGACAGACAAAGAGTAAGCTCTTGCTATGTTCACAAAAAGTTCTGACACAAAGTAGCCCGATTTTGAAGAGATTTCGAAATATCCGTCCAACTTCATTGATTTAGAAAGAGCCAAACCTTCTTCATAAGAAACTACTCTAGAGCTTTCCCCAATATCTATTTTGTACCCTAATGAATTAATATTTTTTTAATTTTTTTTTTTTTAATCATTTTTATTTTTTTAATTTTTTTATTTTTATTTTTTTATTTCAAAAAAGTTTCAAATTTTTATTGTTTTTACAACAAGAAAAGTTGGCAAATATGCTTTATTGGCGTGGATGGAGTTGATCATTCGGTACTTCTCTGCCTCCACAAACCCATTTCTGTCATTCACTGAATAAACAACAAGAACGCCTAAAAATAAAAATAAATAAATAAATAAAATTAAATAATAAAAAATAATAAAAAATTTTAAATGAAAAGAGAAAATAAAAATAATAATAAAAATGACAAAATAAATAAAAATTGGAAGTATCAGAAAATAAGTTTTCAAAAAATAATAATAAAAAAATTAAAAAAAAAAATAAAATAAAATAAAAATGAGAAAAATAAAAATGATAAAAATAAAATTAAAATAAATTTTTTTGTTGTTATTATTTACATTATTTTCATTATGGATTGATCTTGTTCTTCTTTGTTGGAAGAGGTGTCAGTGATTTGAAAAGAACGTTCTCTCCATCTATTTTCTGCTTTTTTGGTGAACCTCGTTCTTTTGTGATGCTGTGTAACTCTCCGCAAATTTGTTATTGACAAGAACCAACATTGATGTTTTTCCTTTTTAAAAAAACAAATTACAAATTACAAATTAAAAAAAACAATTAAAATGTGATTAAAAAAATAAAATAAAAAATAAAAAATAAAAAATAAAAAATAAAAATAAAAATAAAAAATAAAAAAATAAAAATAAAAAAATAAAAATAAAAAGGAGGAAAATATGAAAAAATAAAAGTTGTTTTTTTCACCATCTACAATTTTATGGAAATTATCATCAGTTAAACTAAATCCAATGAAAAGCAATTTCTTTGTAATTAACAATGTTTGAACTTTTTTTTTTTGTAAAAAAATAAAATTAAAAAAAAAAAATAATGAAGAAGAAAAATGTTAGTTAAACCTATTCCTTGCAATGCTGATTTTTGTTTTTCATACCTCATGTAATGTTCTCTTGTGAGTACAATGTCTTCAGGGTGTTTGACGCATCCGTGCATCTTTAAAACCCAACGATCCATCTTTTTAACTTTAACATCATCTTTGTTGGATTGATTTTCTGGAGAAGGGTCATAAGGGAGAGTTCTTACTTAAATTTTAAAAAAATTTTTAAAATAAAATTAAAAAATGTTTTTAAATAAATAATTTTTTTTTTTTTGAAGAAAAAAATCTTCAAAAATTTTTTATAGAGAAAAAAAAGTGTTAAACCTTTTATCCCCATGTTTTCTGATGCAAGTTCAAAGAGAGTGTCATAGTTGGTTGTAACTACTTCGGACACGGGAAGAGAAGAAAGTAAAGCATGGGACAAAGAATGATGGAAACTATTCAATTTTTCTACAATACATTCGGAAAGGCCTTATTAATAAAAAAAAAATTAATTTTAAATTTAAATTAATTTTTTTTTATTTTTTATTTTTATTTTTTGGAATTTTTTTGCCTTTTTTATCTCCAAATACTTTTTTAAGTCTCATGTCGATGATGCGTGCTTTATCTAGGAAATTAAAATCTTTTGTTTCATTTATTTCTTCTTCTGACATCTTGCACTCCTTTTGAAGATCACCCAACAAAGCAGCCCAAGAAGGAAGACCCTTTTATAAAAAAAAGATTTTCAACAAATAATTTTCAAAAAAAATTTTTAATAAATTAATTACAGCTCCCATACTAACACCAGCACCTATTAAATATTTTTATTTTTATTTTTATTTTTATTTTTATTTTTATTCTTATTCTTATTTTTTATTTTATTTTTATTTTTATTTCTATTTCTATATCTATATCTATATTTATTTTTTATTTTTTATTTTTATTTCTATTTCTATATCTATTTTTATTTTTATTTATTTTTATTTTTATTTTTGTTTTTATTTTTATTTTTTAAAATTTTTTTTTTGATGAAATAAAATTATTTCTAATTTATTATCAATTATAAATTAAAATTTTTTATTTTTAAAAAGATTTACCAAGAAACAAAGCTAATTTTCCTTTTTGAGCATACACTGCAAGATCTTCTGCTTTCTCTTTTAATTGATCGCTCAAACCAAGAAAAGATTGTTTGCGATCAGATCTTGCCTTTTGCAAAGCATCGAACATGATGTGATCTTTCGTCACCAAAACTACGTCACAATTTTTTTTTTCGATGAATTTGTAGATAGTTTCTAAAATCACTTTTATTATTTCTCCGCTCTTTTCATAGCCTCCAGATCCTATAAAAAAAAAAATTTAAAATTTTTAAAATGGAAAAAAAATAATAAAAAAAAATTTATTTACCTCCAGTTCCAATGATAGGTAATCCTATTAAATGTTTTTCTCTTCTGTTTCTAGGTTTAAGATTTTTGCTTTGGATTTCTTTCCATGCTAATTTCAGAAACTCTTTTATTCCTTGCACGATCCAACCAGTTTCTTGTGTGCTGTTAAAGTTATGAATGTAACCAATGAAAGGCTGGAAAAAGAAATTATAAATTGGATTTTTTTCAAATTTATAGTTTTTTTTTTTTCAGTGAAATATTTTATCAATCAAAAATAATTTTCGAAAAAATTTTTTTTTTTTTTTGGAAGAATATTTTACTTTTGGTTCTCTTATCCATTCGGGTGATAATTGGATGTATTTATTTTCATTTTTTTGTTCATTTTTTTTATACTTTGTGAGAAAATTGATATGATGCTCTGAATCATCAAACCAATAACTCATCTATAATTGAAATAAGGGGATTTTTGAAAGAGTAAATGGGATAGATTATAAAAATTCATTCTTTTAAAAAAAAAACTGTATATTTCTATATTTACAGGTATATAATTTGAATTTCCAGTAATTAACCATTGATCCAAACAGAAATATCTCAAATCACCAAATGCAATAAATAAATGCCCTTTATTATTTGTTAATTTCATTTTTTTTTTATAAAATAATAAAATAATAAAATAAATAAAAAAAAATAATTTCTTTTGACATAATAAAATTTTCAGTTTTTATTATTTTCATTATTAACATCTTTTTTCAAGTTATGAACATTAAATCTTTTTTCCTCCTTTAAAGTTTCTCTAATTCTCTTCAGGACCAAGTTGTAGCACTGCTGAGAAGCACAAACACTAAGAATGTTGTACCCACTTAGTGCTTTTGAAAGCAAATTTATGTTGGGAAGTGTAAGAAGTATTCTTACAATCGTATGATGATCATTTTCTGCACTCAAATAAAGTGGAGACTAAAAATAAATTGAAATAATATATAAATAAAAAATTATAAAAATAAAAATAATTTTTTTTATAAAATTTTAAAATTGAAATTGATATTGTCAAAAAATTTTAAATATTTATTTAAAAAATTATTTTTTTATTACTTTTCCGTAGTGATCAGTTTCGTTATAGTCTATCTTGTAGCTCAAAAATAATTTTACAATGGAAGTATTCCCTAGTGAACAAGCAGAATGAAAAGGAGAATGTCCTGCAAAATAGATTTTAATAAATAAAAGAAAAAAGAACATTAATAATATTTTTTTTCACCTTTATTTGGAACATGTAATCCTTCCCATCTTGAACACAAAATTTTGGCTCCTAAATTTTATTTTTAATTAATTTTTTAAAAAAATAAAACGATGTTTTTTTCACCTGAACTCAGTAGAAATTTTATGACTTCAATGTTACCCGATTCAACAGCCCAATGTAAAGGAGTTGCCTGGAAAAATAAAAATAATTTATTTTTTTATTTTTTTATTTTTTTTATTTTTTTAATTATTTTTTTCTCAATTTTTTTTTTATTTTTTTATCTTTATTTTTAATTTATTATTTGTTTTTTTCATTTTATTTTTTTTTTATTTGTTTTTTTTTACCCCATCTACACACGTTTTGTTTAGGAGGGCCCCTCTTTTAACTAACATTTTAACAATAGATTTTTCTTTTGATAAAACAGCCCAATGGAGGGGCGTTTGTATCAACCCATCTATTTTTTTCTCTAAAAAAATATTTGATAAAATAAAATAAAATAAATTTTAAAATTTAAAATTTAAAATTTAAAATTTAAAATTTAAAATAAAAAATAAAATTAAAAATAAAATAAAAATAAAATAAAAATTAATAGTTTTTTACCTTTATTATATTTTTTAACATTTACTTTTTTGTTTGATAAAAGTATTTTTAAAAAGGGGATGTTTTTGGTTCTGATGGCATGTATGAGAACTGTTTCTCCACTCAAAGTTTCTTTGTTAGGATCCAATTCATTAATTGTAAGTAATTTCTTTTAATAATGAAAAATAAAAAATAAAATAAAATAAAAACATAGAAAACAAAGAAAAAAATTAATTTTTACTTTAAAAAATCTCATTCTGTTTGATTTTAGAGTCATCATTAGAATATGGGATCCCGATGAGTCGAGTTCATTCAAGGAGAAGCACTTTTTCTTGGATTTTGCTAAGTTTGTATTGTGACTCAAAAGTAGCTTGAATATCTCCAATTTGTTTTTACTCTAATTAAAAAAATAGAAAATGATTAGAAAAAAAATATGAAAAATAAAGAAATAAAAAATAAAAAATTCAAAAATGATATTAAAATAAAAAATTAAAAATAAAATATAAAAAATAAAAAATAAAAAATAAAAAAAAATAAAAAAATAAAAAGAAAAAAATAAAAAGTAATAAATAAAAATTAAAAAAATAAAAAAAATAAAAAAAATAAAAAAAATAAAAAATAAAAATAAAAAATAAAAAAGCAGAAATCACTTTTGTTATTGGACGAGAAGCTGACAAATGAAAAACATTGGTTTCTCTCCCATCCACACAACTCATAAAATTGACCAAACCATTCTCCAAAATGTGTTTTACAACATCGTAGTTTCCATGAAAGACAGAAAGGTGAAGGACGTTCATACGAGTGCTGGAGTGAATAAATTTGAGATCCATTTTTTTTTTAACAATCAAATATTCAAAGAAATGTAAAGAACCGTAGCACGAGATCATGGAGAGGACGTTGTGGTAATCCCATTTACTTCTTTGTGCGATGTCCAGTTTTGTGCTTTGGACGATTTTTTCAAAGGTTTCTGTGTCGTCGCAAAGGGATACAATAAATAATGCTGTCAACCAATCTTCCTCTCCTTTTAATAATAATTTACAAAAAATATATTCAAAAAATTTAGAAATTCTAATAAAAAATCTGAAATAAAATTTATGAAAAAAAACTAAATAAAATACTAAATAAAATTTTAAAAAACAAAAAAACTAATAAATAAAATATAACAAAATCATAATAAAATGTGTAAATTTAATTTATAAAATATTAAATATTAAATCAAATTTTATTTAAAATAAAAAAT
This sequence comes from Cochliopodium minus, assembly GCA_024220525.1. Classification (NCBI taxonomy): domain Eukaryota; phylum Discosea; order Himatismenida; family Cochliopodiidae; genus Cochliopodium; species Cochliopodium minus. Next base: position 59,253 of record JAMYWO010000244.1, read on the forward strand.
TAAATTAATAAAAAAACAAAAAAAGATGTAAAATAAATTTTGGTTTAAATAGAAATTTAACATTTTAAAAATTTAAAAAACAAGAAAAGATTGTTTAGAAAAGATGAAATTACTAATAAGTTTTTTGAAATCATTGAAATGATTTTTTAGTGACAAATAAAAAGTCACTGCAATGACACGCATGATATCTGTGTTGTTGTGATGATAATGGAAAGTTTTGGGGAAATACGAAATGAAATTGGGAGGGGTCTTGTTGAGGATGCACGATAAGAAAGAGATCGATCCTTTTTTGATGGCAATGTCGAACAAATCTGAATAATTCTGATTTTTATCTGTCAATTTCAAATGCAAATTTATCATTGATTCACACAAATTTACACTTTACAATTAAGATTAAAAATAAAAAAATTTTAATTTAAAAATAAAAATAAAAAAAAAAATGTATTAAATTAAATCAAAATAAATATAAAAATAGAAAAGCAAAAATTAAAATTAAAAAAGCAAAAATTAAAAAATAAATAATAAAAAATAAATATAAAATAAAATAAAATAAAAAAATAAAAAAAAAAATTACAATAAAAAAAATAAAAAAATTACTTTGAACTTAAAATTGGATTGGATATGAACCTTTCTAGAGGAGTTACATTATCGGTTGATGGACTGTGTATGTTGGCTCCCGTTTGGACAAGAAACTCTATCACAGAAATATGATTTCCTTTGATTGCACAATCAATGGGAGAATTATCTACTGGGATATCCAGCCTTGCGCCTGCCCTAAACAAAAAAACAATAAATAAATAAAAGTATAAGAATGAATAAAATTTTACTTTTCAAAGGTGTGAAGCATTGTCAAGTTCCCATTTTTAGCTGAAATACCTTTTTTTTTAAAAAATAAAATTGTTAAAATTTTATTTATAAATTAAATCCTTTTTCTTTTTTACTTGCAGGAGTTTCATTGTTCTTAAAAAAAGTGTTGGGATGATAGCCAAATCTTAAATACAAATCAATAAGATAGAGATTGTTTTGGGAAATAGCCTTCTGGAAACGAGAAGAGTGTTGATCATGATACAAAATGTCAATGATCAAAGAAGAAGGGAAAATGGCAACCACAGTGTCATAAATGTTTTTAGAATCGGAAATACTAGACAAAGAATCTTGGGGGTTTTGTTCTAAAGGAATGACGATGTTGAATTTGTCCAAATGGGTGATACTTCCTATTGGTATTTTCCCTATTAACTTCAATGCTGATTTTTCTTCGTTTGGAACGAAAGAATCTTTGTTTGTACTTCCCTTCTTGCTTTTTGTTTTGTAGACGTTGAAACTTATGAGACCTGTGATATTCTCCGGAAAAGGCTTCACGACATCAATGTTGATGATCTGATCAAAATGATGGATATCAATCCCATTTTCCAAGACGGAGAGTTTACTGTAGAGTGGAAAACTTTTCTCGGGAAAATACTCAAGAAGTTCTTTGTCAAAAATGATTTTTATGAAACAATCTTTGAAAGAAAGTCCCTGGGCTTTATCCAGTCTTATTTGTAAAGTAGATTTGTACTCTGCCAGAGAATTTAAAACAGCAAAGTTTTTGGAGCGAGGGGAATTTTTTCCAGGAAAAGCAAAAGAGATTTTGTTTTTGCCTATGGAACCCTTTGGGCTTATTATGGGAGAGGTCATTTTCTTTGGAAGAGGAACACTAAGCTCTATTTTTCCTTTTTCTGTTTTGAGTGGCTCATCTTGTTTTGACATGAGAAGAGGGCTTTGTTGGATGATGGTGTAAGGACTCGTCTCAAAAAAAGAAATGTGATCCTTTTCAAAGAAATGATTGTCGAAAAAAAAGTCGTATCTCTTTATAATCTCACAAAACGTGAAATTAATGGAATTGGTCATCTTCAAAATATCATTGTGGTTTTCATGAGTGTAAGAAGTGTTATTTTTAGAAAGGCAAACAGTAGGAGCCAAAACAACAGCCAAATTAAAAGCATCCATCTTGTTGAACTCACTATTCTCTATTATTTTCTTACAGAGATAAAAAAGTCTTTGAAGAACAAATATATTTTCCGAAGGAAACAGTTTCAATGAATTTTTGCATTCAACTAGGTTCTCATGTGTCCATTTCCCTACGTCTCCGAGCTCCAGCCATTTTTCCAGAACATTTGTTGGCACAAAGTCGTCGGAGAAATTCATGAACCATTTTTTGATGAAAGAACAAAGGATGGGTGTATCATAATTTTCCCATTCTACCTCTAATCCATTTTCTAAAATAGATTGTATTGAATCCACCTGAAAAAAAAAAA
>JAMYWO010000245.1:2439-9939 GCA_024220525.1 Cochliopodium minus
AAAAAAAAATTGTTAAGAAAATTTAAATACCTTAGGCAGGACAGGAAAGATTCAAAAGTATCACATCTTTTTTCTATAGAGGTGCCCAAGGATTTGTATTGGTCTATGATATCACCAACACCAATTCCTTCAACAATGTGAAGCATTGGATCCAAGAATTGGACGATAATTGTTGTGAAGAAGTGAGCAAATTACTTGTGGGGAACAAATGTGATTTGGAATATCGTAGAATAGTGGAGTATAAAGACATTATTTTTTTTATTTTTCGGTTAATTTTTTTATTTAGATATTCTACCGCCAAAAAATTCTCGGAGACCATGGAAATTAATTTTGTTGAAACATCTGCTAAAGATAGCACTAATATCGATGAGGCTTTTGTTATGATGAGCAGAGATATCATCGAGAGGATCAACATTGAAAATGATAACATCCAAAACAATATCATCAGTTTGCATCAAGAGAAAATTACTTTACAATCTATCAAAAAAGAAGATGTGAAGAAGGAATGTAAATGTTACTTGATATAAAATAGAATAAAAAAATATATTTTTTTGAATAATCAATCCCATATATATTCTATTCAATATTTTCAATTAATAGCTAAATATGTTCAATAATTTAAATCATTTCCATTAAACATATTTTTTAATTTTATTAATTATGTTGTGAAATTTCGGAATTATAATAATAAAATCAAAAGCTCAAGAATTGAAAATTGATTTTAACTTCTAAAACAATTTTTTGAACAAGTAAATTTTATCACAAATGATCAGAGGAAAATAATATTTATGTGAAATAAAAAAGTTATCCTAAAAGAAAAATAAAAAATTTAAAAAATGAAAATGGTAAATTCAAAAGAAACTGGAAAAAACCAAAATGTTTTTTTGTTAGTAGGGTTCATTGTATTGTATCTAATTGTATTGTATAATCTATTCATTTCGATTAATCAGTATAAGATACCCAAGAATAGGAATGATGAAGGATTCTACTTCGGAAAGGAGAAGGAGGAAGAAAAAAGAAATTATAAAAACGATGAAAATGAAATGAAAGTTCCCTTCTATATCTATGATAGTGATAAGATATCGAATCTATGGAATGTATGTTATAAAGAATCGACAATAAAAAAAAGAGCTGCATTGATATTCGTTGAACAACTTAGGAATCACAGATGGAGAACATATGATCCTAACGATGCATCAATATTCATCATACCAATAGCCATTATGCATTATAATAAAGATCATGGAGATCATTACGGATGTGAGCAATTCAGCAAGTTGATTCATCCTATTCTGAACGAGATAGAAGATGGAGAACACTTCAAGAGGATGGATGGGAGGGATCATCTCTTGGTGGATCCATGGTGGCATTCATTAATCACCATTCATAGATTGGATACAATAAGAATGATGGATAAAATCATTTTAGGTATTTCAGGTAAAAACATATTCTCTGAAATTAATAATTTAAAAATTAAAAAATTAATAATTTAGGTGTGAAAAAGCCTTTTGAATATTATTCATACTTTGTTTCCGGATTGGAAAGAAGATGTGGAGTTTACGTTCCATTCGATCCAAACTATGATGAGATGGGAACAAAAGATATAAACGAAAGGGAGGTTGATTTTTTCTTTTTGGGAGAGATAGACGAGTTTAAATCATTCAGACAAAAAATTTTCGAATCTTTTCCAAGAATAAAAGGTAAAATAAGCAGACTGATCGATGTAGGGACTGTTTTAAATTTGCAGAAGTGTAACTTTACAGATGGAAACTTGCTTACAGAAAGGGACGAGGCTTCCATTAAATGTAAAATGGAAAAGACCAAGTTGTTTGCAGAGTGGACAAAGAATAGCAAGTTTAGTTTGATGTTCAGAGGACACGATTTCCAAAGCGAAAGATTGTTTTCTGCAATATCTTTTGGAGCAATAAACTTGATTTTCAGTGATTACATTTATGAAACTGGTATAAAAAAAAATTTTGTTAAATAAATGAATAAAATCCTTTTAAATTCTTTTAAAAACTTTTTATTTAATCAAAAATATTTATTTAATAAATTTTTACTTTTATAGGTGTTCCTTTTCAATGTTTTGTCCCTTGGAGAAATTTTACATTTCAAGTAAACAGCACCAGATTTTTAAACGATCCTCTTGCAGAATTGAAAACTGTCATTGATATTTCTCCCGGAAGACTCAAAGAAGTACAAAACCTCATTTTCAAGTATCAAAGAGATGTTTTGTGGACACATCCTGAAAGTAGGGTTGCCGAAAACATTTTGAAAACAACAATAAGAAAATGTTATAGTTTACATTGGCTTGAAGCCAGAAATCTTAAACACTTTAAACACTTTGAATGTGAATTCCAAGATGACGAAGATAAATTCGGAAGTAAAGTTGAATTGTTGAAAGAGATTTATTGATAATAAAAATGACATCTAAATCAACAAGTTAAAAGAATATAAGATCCAAATATATTCTCCAAATTGATATTTAAAGAAAATAAATATTGAACTGAAATTGATTTTTATTATTTTGCTTTTTTATATCCTCAACTAAACTAACAAACATTAAGTGAAAATGAACAAATATTTTTATTATCCTATTGTTGATGAAATTTAGTTTTGAATTCAATGTTCTTTTTGGTTTTTATATCCTCTTTTTTTAATAAAATAAAATATTAAAAAAATTTGGCAGCATTTGAAACATCCATGTCTCAATATTGCAAATCATGTGTTGGAATAAATCAAGATATATGTTCCAAATACATCGAGTCGACGAATAAATTCCTCAGCAATCTTTGTGCAGAATGTTTCCACGAAAAATCGGCACATAGTATGAATGAATTGCCCACAAAGAAAAAGGTGGTGAATTATAAAAAACCAAAGAAGAGAATCTCCAAAATTAAAACAAAGGCAAATTCTAATTCATATTATGAGAATGATACAGGGTAAATATATATCGAAAAAAAAAAGAATAAATCCAATAATCTTTCTCTGATAAATTTATATATGTTTATGTATCATTAAATTTGATCATATGAGGAAGATTCTTTAAAAAAATTTATATTCTTGAATTATTAATTATATAATAATTTTTAGCTGAAAAAAAGAATAAATAAATAAACAAAATATCAATGTGAGTTTTAATTTCCCTTTTGCTCAAATAATATAGAGATGATATCTCAATAAATAAAAAACCCTCGAAAGAAGATAAATTGAGGAAATTGAATAAGCTGAAGAAAGAGGCGCAGATGTTGGAGGAAGAATTGGATATGAAGCCAATAGTGAAAATAACAGCAACGCCACATGATGTGAAGATAAAGAATCCAAGCATAGAATCATTGAAGGAGAATGATACCTCATCAATCAAGAAAATGAATAGGAATTCCATCAATGGAGATAAATTCAAAAGAAGCAGCAAAGATGCACCATTACATGGAACATTGAGATCGAATAATCTTCAAACGAATAGCTTGGAGAAGGGCAGATCGATGACATCCAAGCTGCCCAACAAGAACAACCAAGAGGAATCGCCCATGGTGAATCTCAAGCAGGATTTATCTTCCTCCATCAATTTCAGCGAAATCAACACCATAGATGTTACTTTTGACGATGAAATTAAAATTAATAAAAAAATTGATGATAATGATAATGATGCGAATGATAATGATACAAATAAAGATAGTGATAATAACCAAAAAACTAAAAAAGTTAGTGATTATGATAAATTATCAAATTTCATCGATGAAATTCCCGTCACCCCAGTCAACAATACAAAGTCCCGCAGAACTTTTTCCAACAATGATGACTCCCTTGTTAGTGAGAGTTTCGACGATTCTTCGGTCACTAGTGACAAGCCTAAGAAGAGGAGATCAAAGCTTGTCAAGAAAGTGATGAAAAAAGGAGGTTCTAGTACTTTAAAAAAGCCCGTAACTTCAAGCAGTGTTGGTATTTACTTTTTTTTTTAATGTTTTAAATTAAATCATTAAATGTATGAATTTTAAAATTTAAAAATACTTTAAACTACATTTTATTTTTTGATTAAATATTATTTCGTTTTATTTTTTCAAATTTAGTTTTCATTTTCTTTTTATTTATTTTATTGATTATTTAAAAATCATTTTTAATTTTATATTAGTTTTATTTTTGTATTTTTTTAAAAGTTACAATGCAATCATCTCCAATGGTGAATCCCAACGAAATGATTTTGTCCACACCCAGACTTAAATTAAACGTGATATCAATAACTCCAAAAGAGTTACAAGCATCTATTTTAATTCAAAAACACATCAGAGCTTTCGTTTGTTTTTCTAAATACTCCAAAACAAAGGCACGTTTCCGTACCATACATGAAATTATATCAAGTGAACAAAAGTACACACAAGGTAATTAAATCTTTTTTTTAATTTATTTATTTAAAAATAAGTTGAATTTCTGATATTTTTATCATTTTATTTAGTTTTATATTTTATTCAATTTTCTTTTTTTATTTTATTAATTTTTAATATTTTGATCTTCAAATTTTTTTATTTCTTTTTTGTTTTATTTACATTATTTTTTGATTATTCAAAGATATTTTTATCTAAAAGATTATTTTATTAATTTTTTTTTAATTTTTTTGATCTTTTATTTTTCATTTTTTATTAAATTCTAATATTTTTATTAATTTTCCAATTTTTTATTTTCTTAATAAATGAAATTAGATTTGGGAATAGTAGTGAAACACTTTTTAGATCCCTTAACAATCTCCCTCGAACAAAAAAAGCCAATCCTCGCCCAAAAAGACATCGAAGCGATTTTCGTCAACATAGAGAGTCTCTATATCTCACAGAAGATGTTCTACAGCAAGCTGCATCGCCGCGCCAACACCCTTTGGTCTGCTCAAAACATAGCGGATGTTTATTTGGACTTTGTTGATTTGAAAGAGTATTATGAGGAGTTTATTGTCAAATATAAGGGTGACAGGATCATTGCTGAAGAAATGGAGAAGAAAACTTCTTTTTCTACATTTATTCATGTAAAAAATTCAATTAAGTTTTATTTTAATAAATTATTTTATTCAATTAAATTTAATTAATTTTATTATTTATTTTTATGATTTTTATTTATTTGAACATTTTCATTTTTTTTTTAAAAAATTTAAAATTTAAAATTTATTATTTTTTGTTTTTATTTTATTTTCATTTTATTTTTATTTTTTAATAAATATTTTTCATTTTTCATTAGAAAATGCAAACTTCTCATCACTGCAAAAAATTACTTCTCCAAGCTTTCTTGATTCAACCAATCCAAAGGTAAAAATTTATTTTTTATTATAAATTGATTTATTTTTTATTATATATTGATTTATTTTTATTTTTTATTTATATTAAATTTATTTTTAATTTAATTTAATTCAAATACACATTTACATAAATTATTTTTAAAAAAAAAGGCTTCCAAAATTGATTCTTTTATTCGAAGAGCTCCTCAAAAAGACAGACCAATATAACAAAGAAATAAAAACGATCAAAAAAGTGATTTCGATGCTAAAAACGACAACGTACGAAATAAACGAAAAAAAGAGGAAATACGATAGAGATTACGAATTAATCGAATTCCGCAAACAGTTGGAGGAAGATCTCCTTACCCCTGAGCTTCTTAATCCTTCTTTGAAGGTGGTTTTCCATTGTTTTGTTGGGGAACGTGTTTTGGGGTTGAAGAAAACTACAACGAAGAAGACTGTTTCTTTGATTATTTGTGATCAGTTGTTGATTGCAAGAAACAAGAAAGGTAAAAAAAAAAAAATTAAATTTATTAACAAAAAAATTTAATGGAAATAAAATTTAAAATAAATCACAAAATATTTCAACAAAAAATTATTGTGTAAACAAAACTTTGATAATTTTTCTCCTCAAAAATAAAAATTTTTTGGTATAAATATTAATTTAATTAAATTTTTTTAAAAAAATTTTAAAAAGAAAATTTTAAAAAGAAAACATATTTTTGGAAATAAAACTATTTCCCCAAAAAAAATTATTGTGTAAATAAAACTTTGAATAAATAATTTTTTAAAATTTTTCTCCCCACAAAAACAAAAACTTTTTAAAACAGTTCCAACAAAAATAAAAAAAATTTTCTTAAAAAAAAATTTAATTTAAAAATTTAAGAAATGAAAAATTAAATTTAAGAAATAAAAAATTTTTAAAAGAAATAAAAAATTTTTGATAGGAAAAAAATTGTTGTGGGTTAGTCAACTGAATAACACACAAATAATACAGAGCATAAAAGATGTGACAGAAGGGATGAAGCAAAAGAAACTTCCTTTGTTTGAAGCTTTGGCAAACGAAAACTCTTCTCAAGATCTTTTCATCTTGTCCAGCAACAACAGAGTCAAAAATTATCCTTTCATTCAGTCTTACTACAGAGTATTGGTAAAAAAAAATGATTAAAAAAAATGAAAATAATTAAAAATAATTTATTTAAAATTAGGAATAAAAATAATAAAATAAAAATAAAAAATAAAAATAAAAATAAAAATAATGATAATGATAAAAATAAAAAATATAAAAAATTAAAAAAATTAAAAAAATTAATGAAAATAAATAAAATTAATAAAAATAATTTATTAAATTAAAAAAAATATAAAAAATTAAAAATTAATAAAAATAAATAAAATATAAAATATAATATAAAATAAAAATAAAAATTTTAAAATAAACGTTCAAATGTCATTAAAAATTAAAAAGTAAAATTAAAATATTTTAAAATATTATTTTTCATTTTTTTTTTTAGGTACCTTGTGATTCGAAAGATGTGGAAGCATACAACCAGATGAAAGAAATTTTGAAAAAAGTAGTTAGTTTGAGATCTGCCAAAATATCTGGCCAGTTCGGTCTTGATCTCAACGTCATCGAAAATTCTCTCACCAACGAAGAATGGAACAACTTGTTGGACGGTAAACAAAAAACAAAAAAAAACAATGATGTATAAATAAAAATAAAAAATAAAATAAAAACATATTTTAAATAAATAAAAATTAAAAATAAAATAAAATAAAATAAAATAAACTAAAATAAAATAATAATAAAATAAATAATTTTAAAAAATAATAAAATAAACAAAGAAAAAATTGATAAATATTATCTAATAAAATATCTATTAAAAATTTCAAAAATAAATAATTAAAATTAAACTAAAAAAATAAAATCAAATTATAAATAAAATTAAACTAAAAAAATAAAATTATAAATAAAATTAAACTAAAAAAATAAAATTGAAAAAGTCTGAATTAAAATAAAACCAAAAAATAAAAATAAAATAAAATAAAATTAAAAATGAGTAGGAGTACCAGAAGCAACATTCAATGAAGGAAACACAATAATAGAGCAGGACGGAGGTTTCAAATTCATTGGTCTCATTAAAAGTGGTTTGGTAAAAGTGGACCAAGATCTCAACAATGGGAAAAACAACACCATCACTCTTTGCACCATGAAAAAGGGTGAAGTCTTTGGCGAGATTTCTTTT
>JAMYWO010000245.1:14939-26325 GCA_024220525.1 Cochliopodium minus
GCAAAACAAATTTGTTGTTTCCAACTTTATTTTAAAAATAATTTAATATTTTGAACTTTTAGAATTTTTTTTATTTTTATTTCTTTATTTTGTAATATTAATTTTATTTTTGCAATTATATTTTTATTTTATTTATTTTTATTTTAATTTTTGATTTCTTTTTAATTTTTGTATTTATTTTATTTCTTTTATAATTTTTAATCAAATTTTTTGTAATATTAATTTTAATTTTTAATTTTTTTACCAACACTTTCGAATGATTCACTTTCAAAACAGATTCCAGCTGATCTTCCTTTTGTCTTTTAATACAGGAGGTAATGACAGAAATCACCTTTTGTAAACAAAAATAAAAATTAATAAAAAAAAATAAAATAAAATAAAAAATAAAAATAAAAATAAAAATAAAATAAAAAATAAATACACAAAATTAAAATTAAAAAAACAAGAAAAATAAAAACAAAAAACAAGAAAAAATAAAACACAAAAACAAAAATAAAAAAAAAATAAAAAAAGTTTATTAAAATTAAATTTTTAAAAAATCTTTATATAATATGTTAATTAACGAAAAATGCTTTTTGAAAAATGTTTATTTACCACATAAAATGACTTGGATTCCACAAAAGGAAGGGAAGAACCCTTGACACTCTTTGCAATGGCTTCGACTTTATCAAAAATGTCTTTGGGGACATGGAAACTTCGTCAATAATCAAAGTTTTGCAGCTTTTCCAGTTTTCAACACTCTTCCGTTCGACTTTATTCTTTTAATCATCAATTCCACATCTCCTTGTCCTTTTTAAAGTTAATTTTTATTTTTTTATTTTATTAAAAATGTAATTTTTGTTATTTATTATTTTAATTTTTATTTTTTGTTTTTGTTTTTTTTTTTAATTTTAAACATTTTAAAGAAAAGCAAATTTATTTTTGAATATCATTTTGTTTTTGGAAAAAAATTATTTTAAATTTTGAGTTTATTTTATTTTATTTATTTTTTCTTTAATTGAATATTTTTATTGAAGAAAAATTGTTTTGTTAAAAAAATAAATAAATAATTATGTGTCATTTTTGTTTTTTGTTTTTATTTTTTGTTTTATTTTTACTAACCCAATCCTGCAAAAAGTGTAAGGTACAACCGCCTATGTTACAAGCTGCAATACCAGTAGAAGCAGTGACAAATATTTTGCTTTCCATGCACTTTCTTCAAACTTTTGACGATCTGAGAAGCTCTTTCCGGTACCTGCGGATCCTGTAAAGAAAAACGATTCTCCATTCATAGCAATATCTCTATAAGGAAATTATTTTTTTAAAAAAATATTTAGAATATTTAAATTCAAAAAAAAAATATTGAATTAAAATAATAAATAAAAATAAAAATCAAAGAAATATGTAAATTCTTAAAGTTTGATTTAGAGATGTTTAAACTTTTACAAACAGTTTAAATTTTGTTAGTAATTAATTTATATCCGCTAACAAAGTTGTAAATTTTGGACATGTCTAAGTTTGATTCAAAAAAAAAAATTTTTGGAATTGATTTAAAGAAGGAAAATTTATCAAATCAAATTTAATTAAATGAAAATAAAATTTAAAAAATAAAAAATAAAAAAATAAAAAATAAAAAATAAAAAATAAAAAAATAAAAAAATAAAAAAATAAAAAATAAAAAATTACAAAATATTTTTTTGTTCATCTGATAATATCTCTTCTGTGTTTTCTCCCTCTCCCTCTTCTTCATCTTCATCATCTTCTTCTTCAGACTGAGTAGTGGGAGTGCTGTTGAGGAAGGCATCTTGCCCACGAGAGATGATTTGCTGTTGCTTCTGAAGAAGAGTATCGTATTCAATTGTGCGGGATTTGTCTATCACATGGCTGTTATCCAATGCCCCTTTTGTTTGGCTGCAAAGATCCTAAAAAGAAAAAATCGATAGAAGAATGTTTGCTTTTAAATTTAAGAATTAAATTTGATCAAATTTGAAATTTCTTCAAACTCATTGATCCTATCAAGAATATCTTCTTATATTTAATAAAATTTTGATTGAATTGAAGAAATATATGGTCGTTTATCAAAATAAATAAATTTTTGCCGCCAAAATTTTTCTTTGAAAGAATTTTCATTCTATTAATGAATTCTGTTCATTTAATTACTCATGGGATTTATCAAAGAATATATCCTTTTATATCTATATTATATTTTTCCAATATTTTTTTATACCTTCAAGGATCTTTTTTGTTTTGGAATATTTGTGAATATATTACTTGTTACATTGGAATTATTTATGCTTATCGAGCTGAATGATCCATACATCCCATTATTTGTTGATGATATTTTATTGAAGGTGGATAATGAGTTGAATTGTCCCATCTTTCCAGGCAATTTTTGCATATTCTGTTCCATCAATGTTGTTTTCGAATTGAGATCGAATGATTCCAATTCCTCCTTTGTTCCTCTTGATTTTTTATAAAATGCATTTTTATTTACAGTTTTGGCTGTTTCTCTCTTTCTTTTATTATCCTATGATGCAAATATATGGAAGTTATAATTGAATTAATTTGTTATTAATGTCATAATCGCATGTATTTCTTATTTTTACTTCTATATTCGTATTATTGTTTGTATTATTGGATTTGAAATATTGATCCAAGGTTTTCTGATTCTTATCATGTTTGATAACCTGTGATTTTCTCATTTTTTTTTTTTTTTTTTATATGGTTTCTTGTAAAATTTTTGAATTTGAGTTTCTAATTATTTAAAAGGTTTCCTGAAAAGGTTTTTATCCTAGAATTTATCCAATAATTCTCCAAAACTAGAAATTTAAAATTTAACTTTATTTTTCATTCAAATTGACTTTAAATGATAAAATTTAATTTTAATAAATCAATTTGTTTGATAAGTGAAATCATTTTTAAATTTTTTTCTTTTTCCTTCAAAAAACATTCCAAAAAACAAGAAAAAACTGAAAAAAAAAGATAAACTACAATTGAATGACTTCAATTTTATCTGATCAGAAATATTAAAATTTATTTTATTGTAGAAAAATAATTATAAAATAATAAAGAAAAAAAAGAAAAAATAAATTAAATGGATTTCTCAAAAGGTTTGAACTGCAAAAATTTTAAATCTTTTCATAAATATATACTTGATCTAATTGAATGTTAAATAAGATGGAGAGGAATTTTTAATGGAAGACTTCGAAATAGGAGATGTTGAGATATTTGGAGACGATTATGAGAAATTTGATCTAATACAAGAGATAAAAGAGAGCGAGAATAATTTGATAAAGCAGACGAGGACATACAGTGATTATAATTTATTCCTGATTGGATGGTGTCATCAATGCAAAACGAAGAACAGATTAATCAGTTGCGTGAATTTAGTGAAGAAACAAAGGAATGGAAAATGCAATGGGAAATATTGCGCCAATTGTGTTAAAAAGCATTATAATACCGATTTCGATCAAATGAAGATTGAATATGAGAAGACAGGATGGTTATGTTTTTCTTGCTCGAAGATTTGTATTTGTCCTTCGTGCAAGAGAAAGAGGGGTCAGAATATATCAGTGAAGCCAAGAGTCAGTTCGAAAAAATTTAAATTGAAAGAAAATAAAGGGGATGAATTAATAGATGAGGATAGAATAGATGTAATAGCTCCTAAATCTAATGATGGAATGTATTTGAGGTCACCTTTTAAAGAAAATTCAAAAAAGAAAAAAAATATCAAAAATTATATAGATCTTGTTGATACATGTGATGATAATATCAACATTGCCTCCAATATTAATTATCATGAAAAGAACAAAGGAAAATTATTTGGAAAACAAGAATTCTTGAAAGATTATCTCGATAAGATTGGTGACAAATTCTATTCAAAGAGAAATTCTGCCAAGAGGGTTGTCATTGATATCAATGATTCAAATCATAATCCTATCGTATATCACAGAGAGAAATTAAGGAGGAAATTTATGAAGGAGAATAATATCAAACAAACAAATTACGTTGAATCTATATTTATTTCACATCCCAATCCAAATCAAGACATAAATAAAAATCATAGTTTGATTAATAATAATGATGATGATATCATTAAGAAAGGATCTGATAATAATAAGGATTCCCTTGCCAAAAGGCCAAATTTCAATATTTCTGACATGATCAACCGTATAAACAATAATCCCTTCAATGATTTGAATGACCATTCCAAAATCTCCAATAATACATTAACAACACCTCCCAATAGTAATATCGATCTCAATTCCAATCATGATAGGAATATTCCTTCCAATAATGATCTCCCACAAACCAATCAGCCTGCTCCAAAGATGGAGATTGAGGAATATGTTTATGATAAAAAAGATAATTATTGTGCTGTATACTACTGTCCTAATGTTAATATCAACAATGGATATCAGGATTACATTTGAGAATATTCTTTAATATAACTCTAATAAATCAAAGTGTTTTTTGAAATAGATTTATGTATTTGACAATTTTATTTCCTTCAAACATTCTATATCATTTGAAAGGGAATTGTTTAACAAATTTAAAAAAAATTTGAAGTATAAATCTGAAGATATATCCTCAATGGGAAATTTTTCTACAACTAAAAAATTAAAAGATGAATCGATTATCATCAATCGAGAAGATTTGGTAATTATTACCAATAATCACATTATATCCCCTCATATTATTTTTGAATTTTTTTTAATTTTATATTTCTAAAGAAAGAAATGTTGGGAGAAGAGAAAATTGAAAAGATGATCCAAATATTGAATACCTTTAAGAAAATAGATTTCAATAAACTAAAATTAACAAACGAGGTGATTAACAAAGAATTTTCAATTTTTTATTTTCTTTTATTTATAATTTCTTGATAGGAAATAAAAGAAATTTCGAATAAAATAGTTTTGTTAAATGGTGCAGAAGAATTAAATCTAAGCACAAATCAAATCACAAATGGAGGAATGTATGATTTAGGTGAAAAAATAAAATGAATAAAAAATTATTAATTTTTTTTTTCATGAAAACATCTTGTTTATTCATGTTTAGTCAACCTATTGAAGAAAATGCCAAATCTTACTAAAATAGATCTATCAAGAAACAAAATTGATGGTAGATCAATAAGTTCGCTAAAAGAAATGGGATTCAAAGAGATGAATCTGGAGTGGAATCTGATAGGAGATGAAGGATCTGATGCTATTTACGAAATAATCAAAGAAAACAAAAATTTGGAGACATTAAATATTAGCTGGAATAAAATAAACGATAAGGGAGCATCCACAATCATTTATTCTCTGAAATACAACTCGGTTCTGAGCAGCCTTTTGATGAATGGAAATTATTTTGGGGTCAGTGGATTGAGCCAATTGAATGAAAACATGTTATCCAATCGTTCGATTACACATTTATCTTTAGGTGAAATGAAACAAATATTTTTTTTTTTTTTTATAAAATCTTTTTTTTTATACATAATTTTTATAATTAATTAATTTTTATTTATGTTATGGTATAGTATGCAATAAAATCGATGATGAAGGTGCCAAACACATTTCCGAAATGCTCAAATCCAACAAAACATTGATCTTTTTAAACTTGTCGGAGAATAACATCTCCTCCAAGGGTCTTAAAAACCTATCTGAAGGTTTAGATATAAATTCTGCGATAAAAAAATTAATATTGAATCTAAATGGGATTGGAGATTACGAAGAAACAAACAATATATTTTTTAAAAGTAAAAAAAAAAAAATTATTTTTTTCTGTGAATAATTAATATTTTTTTATATTCTTTCTTTCACTATCTAATAGCTTTGAAATCAAACAAAAACTTGACTTATTTGTCAATGCAAAGTAATCATCTTTCTGAAAATACTTCATTTCACATTGAGAAACACCTTAGCAAAAACAACAGGCTTTTGTACTTGGATTTGTCGAATAACTCTTTCACAAAAAAGTCTTTGGAGCATTTCTCTAAATATTTAAATAGAAATAATTCTTTAGTAAGCTTAAATATCTCTAAAAATAAATTTTTGGAAGAAGGTATGTTTAATACTTTTAAATTTCTTTAATACCTTTTATTTTTTATTCTCTTTTTAAATTTATTTTTCTTTTACTAGATCTTAAGAGTTTCTTTGATGAAGGAATTAACTTCAAATTAAGATATTTAGATGTCGGAGTTTATCCTAATTATACTTCCTCCATTAAGTTGATCACTGATAAAGCCTTGAGATTCTATGATATCAAAGTCATGTTGTTGATGATGAGGAGAAGACAGAAAAACATCATTTCTAAACTACCGAGAATGGTCCTAATCCATATTTTATCCTTTTTAAATTAAAATTCTTCTTTGAAATTTAAAATCGGTCAATATTCTTAAAATTTCCTAAATTTAGATTTAGAAGAGGAAGATTTAAATTAATTTTTTGACCTTCTGATTTATTTGAATGTTTGATTTATTTTTAAAAGAATTTAGATTCTTTTTTCATTCTTTGTCAAAATTTAATTTGAATAATTTCTTTTTCAGGTTCTTATAAGAAAAAAGTGGTTATTAATCTCATTTTTAATTGGATCCGAGTCGAAAATTTAAGATAATAAATCTTTAAATTGCCAAATATATAAATAAATATAAATTTGATTTGAGAGCAAACATATTTTTTATTTTCCCATAATCTTGACGGAAAAGATTTATTAAAAAATAAAAAAAAAGTAAATAGAACAACCAATTTACATATGAATGAATTTAAAATTACGAAAAGCCAAAAGAAAGTACTGATCATCATGTGCATCTTTTGGTTGATGGTTTATTTAGGTGTTGTTTCTATGAAGAGAATGAAAGAAGGCGAGAAAAAGGAGAAAGAAATAAACTTGTTCAAAGTGAACAATGCAGAGGAAATAAAAAATTTGGCTGAAAACCATGCTAATGATAGAAAAAATTTGAATCAGGTTGAAATGACGCAAGGTGAAACAATGAGGCCTGTTGAGAGTGAGGATCTAAAAGTTCCCTTTTATATCTATGAAAATGAAAAAATTGATCAAGTTTGGAAAGTAAATTAGCTTCTATAAACTTTATTATTGAGGAAATATGTTCAAATATTTATAAAAAAAATTTGATTATTCAGAGAAAATACTTTAAAATTAAATAAATATTATTTCATAAAATTAAGTTTGTAAATTTGCTTTTTATTTTTGATTTTAAACCCAAATTATTTTTTATTGCAAAAGTTGTGTTACAATGAATCCATAATCAAGAAAAGAGCTGCATTGCAATTTGTTGAACAACTAAGAAATCATAAATGGAGAACTTATGATCCTGAAAAAGCCTCCGTTTATGTTATCCCTTTGGCATTTATGGATCAAAGTAAAGTGTATGGAGATCATTTTGGATGTGAAGAATTTCCAAAGTTGATCCATCCAATTCTAAATGAAATCAGAAATGTAAAATTATATAAAAAAATATATAAAAAAAAATTAATTTCAGCTAAAAAATTTTTTTGAATAAAGGGATGTTTTTTCAAGAGGATGGATGGGAGAGATCATCTACTCGTGGATCCTTGGTGGAGAACATTGACTTTGTTTCACAAGTGGGGATTGATAGAAATGATGGATAAAATGATAATAGGAGTATCTGGTAAGAAATGAAATAAAAAAAAAAAAAAAAATTTCTTGGAAAAATAACGAATAAATTTTTTACAAATAAAAAGGAGCCAAAAAAATCTTTTCTGGAAGAACTGTGATGTTTTCCGGATTGGAAAAAAGATGTGGAGTTTATGTTCCATTCGATCCAAACTATGATGAGATGGGAACAAAAGATATCAATGAAAGGGAGGTGGATTTTTTCTTTTTGGGAGAGATAGACAAGATGAAACCATATAGAAAAAACATTTTTGAAAAATTTCCAAGAATAGAAGGTAAAATAAGCAGACTGATCGATGTAGGGACTGTTTTAAATTTGCAGAAGTGTAACTTTACAGATGGAAACTTGCT
Organism: Cochliopodium minus; assembly: GCA_024220525.1. Lineage (NCBI taxonomy): Eukaryota > Discosea > Himatismenida > Cochliopodiidae > Cochliopodium > Cochliopodium minus. The sequence continues at coordinate 22,908 of JAMYWO010000245.1, forward strand.
TACAGAAAGGGACGAGGCTTCCATTAAATGTAAAATGGAAAAGACCAAGTTGTTTGCAGAGTGGACAAAGAATAGCAAGTTTAGTTTGATGTTCAGAGGACACGATTTCCAAAGCGAAAGATTGTTTTCCGCAATATCTTTTGGAGCAATAAACTTGATTTTCAGTGATTACATTTATGAAACTGGTAAAAAAAAAAAATTTTATATATAATTAATTTCTTTCAAAATTCTTTTAAAAAACTTTTTATTTAATCAAAAATATTTATTTAATAAATTTTTACCTTTTTAGGAGTTCCTTTTCAATGTTTTGTCCCTTGGAGAAATTTTACATTTCAAGTAAACAGCACCAAATTTCTAAAAGATCCTCTTGCAGAATTGAAAACTGTCATTGATATTTCTCCCGGAAGACTCAAAGAAGTACAAAACCTCATTTTCAAGTATCAAAGAGATGTTTTGTGGACACATCCTGAAAGTAGGGTTGCCGAAAACATTTTGAAATCATCTGTAAGAAAATGTTTCACTTTGCAAAACATCCAACAGAAGCGACTCGATTATTTTTTGAGATTTCAATGTCAATTCAAGGATGTTGAAGATAGATTTGGTGATAAAATTGTTTTGCACAATGAAATTATGTAGTGATAAAAAATTAAATTTATTTATATTTTAAATTGAATCTCCAAATGGTTCTAGTGTTTACCATTCTCTTTGTATTTTCTTTGTATTTGAATATTCCAGGTGAATATTCTCATTAAGTTTTATTAATTTGAAGTATAAAAATATAAAGCAATTTTCCTTCTTAATACAAAATTTCTCTTTAATATTTAATATTATTACTTTCGATATCAGTGTATATTGAGCCATGATAGGATTTATTTGTGTAATATACTAAATTTCTATTGTTCAATATGATTCCTTGGACAATGATGATAATAAATTAAAGAGAAATCAAAATTTTTTTTTTATTAATTAAACTGAAAAAACAATCATTATAAAGAAAAACAAATTTTTAATATTAAAAAAAGAAAAAAAAAAAAGAAACACAAACAAAAAAGATAACTATTACACAAATGGAATACGACAATTTATACAAAATATTGTTGATAGGAGACAGTGGAGTTGGAAAAAGTTGTCTTCTTTTGAGATACACTGACGATATGTTCACTGATAGTTTCATTTCAACTGTAAGAATTTTAATTTATTGATCAAATCAAATTTTCATGTTTAAATTTTTTTGAAAATAAAAGATTGGAGTAGATTTCAAAATAAGAACAGTAATTGTTGATGGAAAAACAATCAAATTACAAATTTGGGATACTGCTGGACAAGAAAGATTTAGGACAATCACTTCTTCTTACTACAGAGGTGCCAACGGAATCATTGTAACTTATGATGTTACTGATGCTCAATCATTCAACAATGTAAAACAATGGCTTCAAGAAATAGACAGGTAAAACAAATAAAAACATTAAAAACTTTCTTTTAATCTAATACGAATTTTTAAATATTTTTTAAAATTTTTTTAATTTAAAATAAAGATATGCTTGTGAAGATGTTAATAAAATGTTAATTGGAAATAAATGCGATTTGGTTCATAATAGAGTTGTTGAATATACCTCTGGAAAAGAATTTTCTGACAGTCTCAATATTCCATTCATAGAAACTTCGGCAAAGAACAGTTCAAATGTTGAAGAAGCTTTCTTAAGCATGGTCAAAGAAATTAACAATAAAAGGAAAAATAAAAATGGGATGGATGGAACAAAAGATATTTTTTTGTTAACGGAAGATAAATTTGCAAAACAACAAAGTTGTTGCATTATTTTATAAAAATAAAAAAAATTTTGTACTTAAAACAAGCTTTCATTTCCTGTTTTTTTTTTCTTGTTTTATTGAAAATCATATTTAAAAATAAATAAAAAAAAAAGATGAAAGATGATACCAATTTGGAATACAATAAATTATATAAACTTTTAATTATTGGAGATGATGGAGTGGGAAAATCATCTTTATTGATGAGATATTCAGATGATTTATTCAAATTTACTTATCATTCAACCGTAAAATGAAATTTATTCAAAGTTTATCAATCTATTAAATATAAAACTTTTTTATACTGATAATCAAAACATTGTTTTTATTTCGCATTTTTATATGAGGAATATTATATTCAAACAAAAATGAAGATTAAATTTAATTTTCATCAAAGATTGGAGTAGATTTCAAAATAAAAACAATTGAAGTTGATGGAAAAAGAATTAAACTTCAACTTTGGGATAGTGCAGGCCAAGAAAGATTCAGATCAAACACTAACAGCCAATATAGAGGAGCACACGGAATAATTGTGACATATGATGTTACAAACTACTCGTCTTTTGAAAATCTAAAAGAACATCTCATTTTAATAGATAGGTAAAAAAAGTAAATAAATTCATAAAAAATTTTGAGAGTTAAATAAAAATAAAATTAAAGTCAAAATAAAGTTTAAAAAGAGTTGTTTGAAAGAGTTTTTTTTTTCTAATTGTAATAAAGATTTATTCAAAAAAAAATAGATATGCTTATGAAAATGTTTGTAAATTGATAATCGGAAATAAATCAGACTTGATATATGACAGATTAGTAGATTATGCTACTGCAAAAGATTTTGCAGACAGTCTCAACATTCCTTACATTGAAACTTCCGCAAAGGACACTTCAAATGTTGAAGAAGCTTTCTTGATAATGGTCAAAGAGATCAACTCAAATCTATTTGTATCTGGCAAGAATGATACAAAACTAATTTTGGATATACGTGAAAAAAAAGTGAAACAAGAAAGTTGCAAAATATTTTGAGTGCAAATTTTAATGTATTGTAGAATAAATTCATTTTTTTTATTTTAAATATTTTGAAAGAAATGGAATACGATAAATTATATAAAATCTTATTAACTGGAGATAGTGGAGTTGGGAAATCTTCTTTATTGATGAGATATACAGAAGATATGTTCTCATATAGATATATTTCTACTGTAAAATGATATTTTTTAAAAATTAATAATAAATTTGTTTTTTCACATAGGAAATTTCAAATTGATTTAATTATTTTTTCTTAAAATCAATACAGATTGGAGTTGATTTCAAAATAAGAACGATAGAATTGGATGGGAAAAAAATTAAACTTCAAATTTGGGATACTGCAGGTCAAGAAAGATTCAGATCAAACACCCCCAATTATTACAGAGGTGCCAACGGAATCATAGTAACTTATGATATTACAGATTCCATATCTTTTGATAATGTGAAAGAAAAGCTCTTGAGCATAGAAAGGTAAAACAAATTTAAATTTAAGAAAAATAAAACAGTCTTACAAATTTCATAAGGAAAAATAATTTGCATAATTATGCGAATCACCATACACTGTATGTAATATCAATTGTATATTAGA
>JAMYWO010000245.1:28586-56928 GCA_024220525.1 Cochliopodium minus
TGTTGCTTGGTTGTTCTAAAAGCTTGTCTGAAGGAAAAAAGAAAACCTTAGAGGCCTTTTACCATGCCGAATATGAATACAATTGGAATGATTAATGCTTTTCCTCTTTGAGTATCTCAAGCACAAGAGATGGAAAAAAATAGGTCAATCAATAAACTTTTTATTGAAATCGATTTTTTTTTTTACCCACCAATGTTTCTAAAAAACAAAAAATAAAAAATAAAAACAAAAAACAAAAAATAAAAAAAAATAAAAATAAAAAACAAAAAATAAAAATAAAAATAAAGACAAAAAATAAAAATAAAGACAAAAAATAAAAAAATAAAAAAATAAAAAAAATAAAAATAAAAATAAAAAACTTTTTGAAATTGAACCTTTCAGAATTACTCTAAATTTGTTTTCACCCAATCTTTCAAAAACAAGCAAACTATCACTCAATTCTTCAGTATTAAAAGGATTGAATCCTCTGATCTGTAAATAATAAGATGAATAAAAGTGATGATAAGAATCAAGATTAAAGGGATCCTTCAAATATTCTTCCTCGTTTTCAATATGATTATTTCCAAACAAATAGTTTTTCCAAATGAGATCGGAGAATTTATTTTGTTTGTTGAAAATAAAATTGAAAAAAATTTGTTGAGAAGAGAAACTTTCAATATCTCTATAACATTCAAATTTGATGATATAATCGATGCAAGAATGAATTTGGGAAGTTTTTCTATTTCATTTGATGGAGTTAAATTTTCACTCTCAAAAATTCCACTCAATATTTTGAAAGATTTATTATTTGGCAATATTCTATTATCCTCCTTCATTTTCTATTCTATTCAATTCAGATTACAAAAATGAAAAAGGTTTATAAAAATATAATTTCAATTTTTTTTTATTTTTTATATTTTGTTGGAAAAACTTTGAAAAAAAAAAAAATAAAAGTAAAAATTTCTGAAACCATCTTTAATTTTTTATTTAAAGTTTTTTCTTTATTTCTCTCAAAAGTTTTTCAAAAAAAATCGAAAAATTCAACTTCAAATTCGGTGTTCTTGTAATAAGGATCAAAAACAAAATTGTAATCCAAACATTCTTTGTTTCCAAAAGGTTGAGAAATTTCATTCTCACCATTCAAAAGAAAGCGGAAGCATTTCTGATCAAAATCAATCAAACAAGTGAAAACATAAGTTGAAAACTGCTTTGGATCATAATCCCAATTCGTGTTTAATATCATAAACCCACCTTCTTCATAACCAGATATGTTTGCAAATCTTGTGTCTATTGTTTTTCCTTTTGTTGTTTTTTCGCAAATGTTCTCATCGATTCCAAAACTCGATTCAATGATCCCGAAGCCAAAGTATGTGTCTTTTTCGTTTACTTTGGTCGCCTTCACCTTGAATCCCTTCACTCCTTTTGGATTTACACTTTTTGTTTTCAGTCTAATATCTTTGTATCCTTTATGTTTTGATTATTAACAAAAAAAAAATTTTGAATTTTGAAAAAAAATTTCAAGATACCATACTTATTTCCCTCTTTAAAAAAAAAAATAATTAATTTGTTGTAGTTTTTTTTTTGAAAAAAATTTGATAAATAAAAAATAAAAAATTGTACCTATCAATCTGACCCTAAATTTTTTTTCATTCATTCTTTGAATCAACAATAAACCCTCTTTCCAACCTTGCAAATCAAAAGGATTGAAATGTTTAATGTGCAAAAAATAGCAGAATAATATTGCTTATCTTCTCTTATTGATAAACTATTCATATTGATGATACATTCATTATCTTTTCCAAATTCATTTTCTCCAAACAAATAGTTTTTCCAAATGAGATCGGAGAATTTATTTTGTTGAAAATAAAATTGAAAAAAAATTTGTTGAGAAGAGAAACTTTCAATATCTCTTTGAGATTCAAATTTGATGAAATAATCGATGCAAGAATGAATTTGGGGAGTTTTTCTATTTCATTTGATGGGATTAAATTTTCGTTCTCAAAAATTCCTCTCAATATTTTGAAAGATTTATTATTTGGAAGTATTCTATTATCCTCCTCCATTTTTTTATCTATTCAATTCAGATTACAAAAATGAAAGAGGTTTATAAAAATATAATTTCAATTTTTTTTTATTTTTTATTTTTTATATTTTCAGTGAAAAAAAAAGAAAAAAGAAATTTTCTAAATTGCATTTCTTTGTTTTTTAATTAAGAAAAGGGTTTTTTCTTTAAATTCCTAAAAAACAATTCTTATTTCTCCTCTTTTATATTGACAAAATCCTTATTTCTAAAATTCTCCAATTTTTCAACCAAAGATTCATCATTAGGAAAACCCTATTTTAAAAAAAAAAATAAAATTATCTTAATAAAAAAAAATGAACAAAAATTAATAAAAAATAAAAAACAAAAATAAAAATAATTAATAAAATATAAAAAATAAAAAACAACAATAAAAAAAAAATAAAAAAGTAAAACAACAATTAAAATAAAAAAAAAATAAAATAAAATAAAATAAAATGAATAAAAAAAAATATTACTTGTAAGATATAAGGAATTTTGTCAATGGCACCGTTCATGATTCTTCTGCCTCTTTCTGCATTTCCCAAAAATACGTCCAGTGCATATTTTTCCACTCTGTCGCTGACTCCCCAAACAAATGCCTTTATTTTCACTTCTTGTGTGAATTTGGTTCTATTGGAAAAAAAAATAAATAAAATAAAGCAAAAAAAAAAAAAAATTATTAAAAAAATTTAAAAATAAAATAAAAAATAAAATAAAAAAATAATATAAAATAAAATTCTTTTATAAAAAATAAAAAATCGAAATAAAATAAAATAAAATAAAATTCTTTTATAAAAAATTTGAAATAAAATAAAAAAATAAAATATAGAAAATTGAAAACAAAAATAAAAAAAACAAAAAATCAAAAATCAAAAATAAAAAAATAAAAAATATAAAATATAAAATAAAATAAAAATAAAAAAATAAAAAATAATAAATAAAAAATAAAATAAAAATAAAAAATAAAAAATAAAAAATAAAAAATAAGATTTAACAAAAATAATATAAAAAATTAAAATTAGTTTTTAAAAAATAAAATAAAAAAAATAAAAATACTTTTTGGGATCATCTTCACATTGGGAGTAAGTACAGATCTCCTCCATCTCCAAAAAATTGTTGCAAGTGATGTTTTTTCCTACGAGTTGCATGTACCTGTTTTTGGGGTCAACTATTCCCTTCTCTAAGAAAATACACACTGATCCTCCCACTATGCTGGTCACCCAACTCGGTAATGTGCCGTCAAACATGCCCAATCTCGTTGTTCTCAAAATACCTAACAATCAAAAAAATAATAAAATAATAAAAAATGAAAAAAAAATACATTTAAATAAAAAAATAAAAAAAAATAAAAAAAAATAATTAATTCTCTGAATTTTTATAATTTCAAAATATATCTCTTGAATAAGAGGATTTAAATATCATTTAATTAATATAATTTCATTCTATTCACATTTTCTTTTTAAAATTATTTTTAAATTTTGATTTTAATCAAATAAAATATCCATTGATAATGATGTATTCCAAATTATCATCAGATATCCAAAGTAATCATTAAATGTGATTGAGAGGATATGAATATATTTTATTTTACCTGTTTCTGGATCAAAATGTTTGTCAATGATATCAAATGAAAGGATATCTGGCCTTTCTTTACATGGAAATTTTAACCAACTTCCAAATGATACATCTTCCCATGTTGATCTGAAGATTTTTATTAAAGAAGAGAAAATAATAAGGGAAAATATATTTGGGGAAAGAGATTGGAAAATGTAATAAAATTCTAGATGAGGGAAATTAAATAAATAGTTTTTTCTTACTCAAATATATGATGAAGAACTTCAACTTTGGGCATTTTTTTTATTTTATTTTATAATCAATATTCATTCACAAAAGTAAAAAGTAATTTAAATCCTTTCCACAAAAGAGATTCAATTTAACGAGAGTGAATCAATCCTAATTAGATAAATATGAATCAGTTCCAAAAAAAAACAAGATCATTTTTTGTGATGATGGTAATTATTTTGGTTGGATAACAAATTTTGGTGTAAGAAGTTGTCAAAAAAAAAACTTTAAATTTTTTTATTTTATAAATTTTTATTTTTTTTTTTATTATTTTTTATATATAATTATTAATTAATTTTTCATTTTTATTCCCAAAAAAGTAAAATTTCAATTTTCATTTTTACTTCCCCAGATAAATAAAAGAAAAACCAAAAAATAAAAAAAAATCCCAACAAGATTAAAAATAACAAAAGTAAAATCAATCATTCTTCCTTTTGCATCTTTCATGCTTTATTGTTTTGATTGGGAGAGGCAAGGGAGACACATCTCATTTGTTGTTTTGGCTGAGACCAACAAGAGCCTGGGACAAAGAAGAAGGCAAAGAAATTTTCTCCGTCTTTAAAAAAAAAGAAAGAAAAATTATTTAATAAAAAATATTAAAAAATAAAATTAAATGAAAAAAATGTTTAAAATTAAAAATTAAAAAATATTTTAAAATAATAAATTAAAATAATGTTTATTTACCACATTGATGTTATTTAATCTTCTTCTGAATTCTTCTAACTCTTCGTCTAACTCTGGATCTTCTTCATCTTCTTCCACGTCGTAGAGAAGCTCCTCAGGAAGAACACGGGAAGAAGGAAGTTCGGGAGGGTCATATGCTTTTTTGTTAGAAGGGTTTGTGTTTTGTGTATTATCATTTTTATTCGAAGAATTTTTATTATTATTATTATCTTGTTGAGTATTATTATTTTTTATATTATTATTCGTTGAATTTTGTATATTAATATTAGTTTTCGCTGAATTTACATTTGTGGTATTATTTATTTTATTGTTATTGCCACCATTACCCTTTGATGTTTTTGCAGGTGTGATATTGGTTGATTTGGTGGGATTGGGTTGCGATTTTGGATTTGGGGTAGATTTATTTGGTGTCGCATTGGTCTTTTTTTTCTTTTTTTTCTTTTTCTTTGTGTTATTATTGTCGTTGATAAAATTTAATAATTCTTGAACTGTCCTTTGATCTTCATTCACTTCTATTTTGTTGTATGTAAGAATTTGATTGAGAATTATTTGCATATAATCAAGATATTGAGAATATAGGGTATTAAAAGTGAGATAAGCAATATTATGGGATGTATATCGAGAATGTTTTCTTATTTAAGAGTGAATAGATATTTTTATGAAAATAATACAGGAAATATGATCAAGATATAGGGATTATAATGATTTAAAGATGTATAGATATCAAGAATAAAGTGATTTAAGAAAAAATATGAGGATATTTTTAGGTTAATTTTTTTTATTATTATTTTTTTTGACAAAAAAATCAAATACCTTTTTTGGGAGCTTCAAATGCTGCTTTCTTTTTTGGAAAACATAGCTTATTTCGAAGTTTATCTCGGACAGTTGGAGGAGGAGCTTTTATATTGATGATTTTTAGTTATATATTGTATGAAAGAAATAAAAAGAGTATTATTTGTTTACCATCATCCTCTGGTGAAAAATCATAGGGTATATTAAATGTTTTTCTTATTTCTGCAGGGCTTTTTCCCTTCAACAGATATGCTATTGCCTGGCATGTTAAATCAACTAATGGTTTCACTTCTAAATGATATGCAGCCTATAAAACAAAAAAATATAAATTTTGTTTTATATTGATGGTGATAACATGTCAACAGCATTGATATCATCATTAAACAAAAAAGATTAAAAAAATTTATATATATTTTCTTTTTACAGATGCTAATTCACATAATGTCCCTGGCTCCAGTTTAACAAAATTTTCATCCCATAAAGCAATATTATCAATTTTTTTGTTGCTTCTTGGGGATGATAAATTTACATGTACATTACAATAATCCATAATTTTTTCTAATGCCAAAGTGGTCACATTATTTACAACTATTCTTTGATCTTCTTCATTTTTATCTGATTCTTGAGCTATTATGAACAAAAATAAAGATTTTTTTTTTTAGTCAATAAGATGATGAATTGTAATGATGGGAATAAATCGTATTTTGTTTGAAATAAATGGAATTATTTTAAGTTAATAATAAAATATAGAGAAAATAATGGAAAGATCAGTTTATTTATGTTCCAAAATATACCCAATTTATTCCTAATTACTGGTGATAATTTCGAAAGAGTTAAAACGTCAACTTCTATAATTTCATCTTCAGAACAAATAATCTTTCTAATTTGTTTTTCTGTTGATTCCATTAATTTCAAATGCTTAATGCTTAATGTTTTTTTAGTGTTTTTGATATATTTCACTTTTTTTTATTTATTTATAATCTCACAAGAAAAAAATAAGTGAAAATATTAAGAAAATAAAGAAAAAAAAAAGTGATCTCGGAAAAATGGATTAATATCAATGAAACATGATAATTGGTTTTATGGAAAAAATTTATTTATCAAAAAAATAAAAAAGTATCTTCAATAAAAGTGGTAGAACCATTATTCAACAAAGTAGAATTCATCCATCTTTTAAAATTTCTGTTTAAAATGGAATCAATATTTTTTAGATAATGGGAATAAAAAAAATTATGGAAAATTACTTTTGTCTCTTGGTTCTCACAACTTCATGAGTGAGAATATAAGCTTCTTGTTTTTCATCTAACAATAAAATCAAGAATTTTTTGTATACTCTTCTCAAATCTTTTTTTAAATAAAAAAGGGGTCATGTCTGATAGATATTTGATAATGAATGTCATTTACCTTCGACAGTATTGCAAGATTCAAGTATATTGAGAGGGATTTTCAGTTTGATATTTTCCCTATTGATAACATTTACCCACAAAGAGATATCAAGCATAACTATGTAATATTATTGTCAAAAAAAAAAAAACTTGAAATAATATTGATTTATGTTCTTATATATTTCTTTATAAATTGAATTCATCCTTTAAATAAAGAAATATATTCTATTTACCAGTATCCCTCCAACCTTTACATACCAAACAACTTCTCAATAATTGTTTCCCATCAAGATATTTTAAGATATTCACCAACAATCTTTTAGGAATGAATTTCAAGAAGATTTCTTTATTGTGTTCATTATTTTCTTTGGAGATGTTCTGAATGGTATTTTCATATTTCTCTTTCTTTTTTTTTCTATTTTGAGCTGTGTTGGTATTTGCTTTCTTTGATTTGAAAGATTTATCGTTATTCGATTTGGGTTCTGTTTTTTTCACTGCTAGTTTTTGAGATACTTTTTTCTTTTGTGGCAAGGTTTTCTTTTTTGGAATCTCTTCATCATTGAATGCATCAAAAATATTCATTTTTTTATTTTTTTTTTTAATTTTTAATTTAATTTTTTTAATATTTCACTTAAAAAATCTTGATTTAAGAATGAATTTAAGAATCATAATAAACATCCTGATGAAATGACTTTAGAAATTCGATTGAAGAAAATCATTTTTTTAAACATAAATAATTACTTGTTTTATTCCTTGTGGTAGCAAGTTTAAAAGTATTATCAACTAAAGTCAAAGAACCATTATTCAACAAAACAGAGTTGATCCATCTTTTATAGAACCTAAAAACAAAGAATAATGTGTTTTGATTTTATAAAAACTCTTCTCTTACTTTTGGTTTTTTGTTGAAACAAATTTAGTATTAAATTTACTTAATTCTTCATCCTCATCTATTGCAATAATCAAATATTTCTTGTAAATATTTCTTAATTCTTGAAAAGGAAAGTTTGTTAAAATTTTATTTTTTTACTTCAATTATTTACCTTCTGCATTATTACATTTTTCTAAAACAATCGAAGGTATTTTTAGAAAATACTCTTCTCTTTCAATTATACTTTCCCACAATGACATGTCAAGCATAACTTTTAAAAAATGATATTATTATTTTATTAAGAAGGAAATTTATTAAATTTACCAGTGTCCCTCCAATATTTACAAACCAAACAACTTTTCAACAATTGTTTCCCATCAAGATTCTTCAAAATATTTACAAGTAATCTTTTAGGTATGTATTTTGAAAAGAATTCTTTATTGTGTTCGTTATTTTCAACAGATAGATTCAATATTTTCATCTCTTGTTTCTCTTTCATTTTCTTTCTTTCTTTTGAAGTGATTTTATTTGTTTTTATTGCTTTGAATGATTTATTAGGCCTGTTCATCATCGTTTTGTAGAGATTTGGTTTAAAAATTGCTTTTGGAGCAATTCTCTTTTTGGGGAGGTCCAATTTTTTTATGGTCTCCTCTTCTTCACTAACAAAAACTTGAAAAATATTCATTATTGATATTATCAATTTTACTTTTTTATTTTTTTAATCTTTTTAATTTGACTTGAATCATTTTCTACATTCTATAAACTAAATCCAAGTTTATTTTTGAATTCACAAGAAAACAATCCAAGTTTTATTTTTTTTGTATAAATTTATATTTTATCAATAAATATCCCATGAATGTACCATAACAGCAGAAAAACCACCATGATTTGCCATCATCGAACTTGCCCATCTCTTATAGTTTCTTAATTTAAAGTGAAAATAAAAAAAAAAAATGTTATTATTTTTGAGATGATTTATTTACCTTTGTCTTCCCTTTCCAAATGAAGATACCTGATCGTGATATTTTTCTGTTTCCTCTTCTTCATCAAGCAATAAAATAAGATATTTCTTGTATACTCTTTTCAGATCTTTTATAAAAGGAGGGATATGTTGATAATTTAACTATTTAAGTGATCAAAATTTTATTTACCTTCTACTCCATTGCAGATCTTCAATTCTTTATCTGGTATTTCAAGAAATATATTTTCTCTTTCAATAACACTTTCCCACAATGATATATCAAGCATAACTAACATATGAATTAATCAATCAGAAGGATATAAAGAAATTATATCAATTGGATAATCGAATAATTGATGATTCATTGGGATATAAGTTAATTAATTTGAATTCATCCTTTAAATAAAGAAATATATTCTATTTACCAGTATCCCTCCAACCTTTACATACCAAACAACTTCTCAATAATTGTTTCCCATCAAGATATTTTAAGATATTCACCAACAATCTTTTAGGAATGAATTTCAAGAAGATTTCTTTATTGTGTTCGTTATTTTCAATGGAGAGATTCTTCATTGTATTTTCATATTTCTCTTTCTTTTTTTTTCTATTTTGGGCTGTGTTGTTATTTGTTTTTGTTGTTTTGAAGGATTTGTTTCCGTTGTTGCTAGATTTGGGTTCTGTTTTTTTCACTGCTAGTTTTTGAGATACTTTTTTCTTTTGAGGCAAGGTTTTCTTTTTTGGAATTTCTTCATCATTGTCGAAAGCATTAAATATATTCATTTTTTTAATTTTAAATTTTTTTTTTTTTTATTTTTCTTTTTGAAAAAAACTTAATTTAAGAATGAATTTAAGACTTGTTTGAATAAAGAAAAACAAAAATAAAACTTTCTTTACTAATGTTTTGTCCTATCAAAAATGATTGAGAAAAAATTAACAAATTAATCAACAAATATCAGCCTTTTTACATAATCAAAAAGTTTTGAACAATAAGGTTTTTTCTGATGATTCATTCTAGTTTTGATTTTTTTTATATTTAATAAAAAAATATAAAAAAAAAAAAAAATGATTTTTCTGTTTAGTGTTTTCCTTCTTCTTTTTATATTTCTATCCAATGTAATTCATATATCCATACAGTATTTCAAATTATACTATCAAATAAATCGATCCAGTTGAAGAAATATAAAAATTATAGGAATAATGTTGAGGCATTGAAACATATTGATGGATATACATTCTTCTTGGCTCCATTTTCATTTCCAATGACGATATTCAAGATGATATTTCCATCCATCGCAATGAAAATCTCTCCGATCAAAAGGAGCGATTTCATCACGAGTGATAAATTGTATAAAGGAAAACAAATCTTCAAGGTACTACTAAAAAAAATAAATTAATCAAAATTGAATTATAGAATATGAAAAAGAAAATTATCTTAAAAAAGAAATAGAATTTGAAATTTAATTTATAAATAATAAAAAATTAAAAATTTAATCGTAAAATTTAAATCAGTAATTAATTTTAAATCTTTATTTGAATTGAAGATTACTTCTAATGTAACAAGAAGAATACACATCAGAGACAAAGATCTCGTTAAAGAACTGATGACAAACAGAGACTTTGACAAACCTGAAAAACTGTACAAGGAGCTGGGATTTCTAGGAGACAACGTGCTAACTACAACAAAAGAGAAATGGAAAAAGCACAGAAAGATATGCAACCCTGCTTTTTCCAAAAATACGTTGCTTTCTGTGACGGAGGAGACCCAGAAGTACCTGGCGATGATGTTGGAGGTTTTGGAAGATGAAATTAAGAAGGGGCAGTGTGTGCTTGTTTCGCAGTATACTACTAAACTCACTTTAAGTGTCATTGGTACCACTGGGTTTGGGAGGGACATGTCAGAACTGTGGAAGCATAACATTAATGATAAAAGTGAAAAAATTCTTTTTATTTTTTATTTTTTTATATTTTTATATTTTAGTTATTTTATTTTATTTTATTTTTTATTTTTTATTTTTTATTTTTTATTTTTTATTTTTTTATTTTTTATTTTTTATTTTTTATTTTATTTTTTATTTTTTATTTTTATTTTCTATTTTTTAAAGAAGATGAAATTAAAAACAGCAAAGGGAAAGAAAGAATGAGTTTTTATGAGTCTTTCCACATTATGACGATATTTCTAATGTTTTTTCTGGGAACCCCAAGGTGGTTCATCAAGAATTTTCCTTTTTTTGGGATTCCAAGGATAAACAAGGGGATTGAGGACACTTTTTCTTACATTGATGAAATCATCGAGAAAGCTTCAAAAAAAAAAAAATTGAATGAAAATGAAGAAGAAAATGTCAATTTAAAGAAAGACATCATTTCTCTCCTTGTAAATTCCAACCAAAGCGAATCTTCTTCTCTCGAAAATAGTGAAATAAAATCAAATTCCTTCATTTTTTTGTTAGCTGGACGTAATTTATTTATTTTATTTTATCTTCTATTTTTAAAAATTATTTTAATTTTCAAATTTAGATTTTTAATTTTATATTAATTTTGAATTTTATTTTATATTTTATATTTTATATTTTTTATTTTTTATTACTTCTATTTAAAATTTTTTTTTTTTTCATATTTAGATATTTAATTTTAAATTTATTTTTTATTTGATTAGATTTAATTTTATTTATTATTAGTTTTAGTTTTATTTTTTATTTTTATTTTTATTTTATATTTTATATTTTATATTTTTTATTTTTTATTTTTTCAAATTTCAAATTTTTTATTTTTTTTTTTATTTTGTTTATTTCGATAGATGAAACAACATCGAGAACACTCGCTTTCTGCCTTTCTTTCATTGCAGCACATCAAGACATCCAACAAAGAATCCTCGAAGAAGTGAACGACACCCTAAGAGAAAGAGAAAAGATAGAATACGAAGACACCAAAAGTTTTCCACTCCTAGAAAACTGCATAAAAGAAACTCTCCGATTAATGCCCGTCATCACAACACTCCCAAGAATCGCAGAAAAAGATACAAATCTCGGTGAATATTTCGTTCCAAAAGGTACATTTGCTTACATTGACATTGTCAATCTTCACAGAAATCCTCTTTACTTCAAAAACCCTTCTGTTTTCGATCCTGATCGTTTTTCTATGAAAGAAAATAATATTGAGAAATATTCTTACATCCCTTTTTCTGTTGGGCAAAGGAGTTGTATTGGAATCCAGTTTGCGCAGATTGAGATGATCATCTCTCTTGCTTTGCTTGTTCGTTCTTATCACCTTTCTTTGCCGTTCGGTGAGAGTGAGCCGAACATCGAACATTCAAATGATGATGGAGTTGCTCTCAAACTCAAAAATCCCATCAAGATCAATTTTGAAAAAAGAATTAAATGAATTGAAATATTAAGAGTTTGAAATTTCATAAAAATATATTTTTTTTAAATTTTAATTAATTAATGTTCAAAGAAACTTTTCCTTTCAATTTATTTCAAGATATTCTCTTTTGACTTTTTCTTTATCTAATTTGATCTTGAATCTTCTAGCAAACAAAATGGTGAAAATAATCAACACAAAAATGCACCCAAAAAATGTGGATATTATTTTCATGTAATATACAAGAGTGTAAGAGATGGTATATATAAATGTAATTGGGTTGATTCCAGCATAATTTAGGTAGATAATAGATTGTCCTTCAATGGAACATTCACCAATACAATTTACTCCGTTTGTAGTATCAAATTGTGTCAAATAAAAATTGAGAGAAATTGTTGAATTGGGCTGAAATTTAAATGACAATTTCATTTGTTGTTGTTGTATAATTCTTTCAAATAGCTAATTAAATTATTTAAATTTTTTTAAAGTTTTTACATAAGATTGGCTTGGATTTCTACAATTCCTCTCAACGATTACAGATTTTGAATTCCATATTTCTGGATCCCATTGATTTGATAAATTCTTTGCACAGAAATTAAATTTTTGTTTTTCTAGATTTATTATTTCAACTGTTGAGTTTTGACCAAGAAAAAAATCCATGAATTTCGAACTATTTGAAAATCTGTCGTTCTCTATTTTCATACAAAAAAATTTTTTGTTAGGGAGAGGTGGAGGTTCTTTTTTGAAAAGAAATACTTCCCAGCCATATTCCAAAAAAAGGTCAGTTGTTTGGTGATTTGGGTTAGTTTTTGTTAAAATGTTAATAACTTTAAAATTATTCGAAAATTGATTATTCTCATTTGCTTCAAATTTTGAAAAAATAAACAAAAGAAAATAAAAGACAGAATTAGGATAATTACAGATGAAGTAATTAAAGTAATGACTAACTTGTTAAAATGAAAAGTAGATTTAACAACTATTGAACTTTTTTTGGAAGAGAAATGATAATCTCTTCTTTTTTTGTAGATTAGATGAAGAACAGAAGAGACTAAAATTTGTAATAGGTAAATTAAATTTTAAATTTTTAAAATTTTTACCAATTATCATTAGTAACAGAATAAAAATACATGAAACAATTCCTAAAATTTTAGTTATTGTTCCACCCATAAATTTCATTATTAGAAGAAGAATAAAAACTAAGAACCCAATATAAGATCCCATAACTAAGGCAGAATAGATCCAGAAAAAGATTTGAAAACTTTTACGAAAAGTAAACTGGAACCCACTCTGTACAATACAAATTAAATTTGAGTGAATCGTGTTGTTAACCATGAAAATGATTGTTAATGATCTGAAAACCTTGCTGAAATAAAAACTTCAAAAAAAATTAATTTGAAATTTAATTTTTAAAAAATTACTAATAAACTCTAATGATGATTATAAAGAAATAGAAGGTAGAAAGATAAAAGTTAAATATAGTGCAACCAAATGAATAGATTATTGAAATTTTATCAGTGTTCAAACATTTCGCTTGACTCCTGTTGTCAAAAATGGAAGAATTGATCTTGTATTTTAAAGCAAGGTAAGTGATCATGGAAATAATTAAGCTAAAACATGAAATCAAAAAATACAATAACACAAAAAAATCAATATTCATTTTTTTTTTTTTTTTTTTGTCCTTTGGGATTTTTTGGTGAATTGATTTTCAACGATATGAAAAATATTCAATCGAAAATTATGATTGAAATTTTTTTCGCAAAAAGGATGTTGGGAAACAGTGAAAGGATGAAGATATATGGAATCACTTTTTTATTTAATTGTATTCAAAAAAAATTAAATGTGATCACATTTAATTTTTTTTAATTGTTTTGGTTGTTTTGATTGTTTTGCTGGCTTTGTTGAGATTTATCGTCAATTTTGTTCAAAGTCTCGTAAAACTTTAAAACTTTGGGATGAGCACGAACCTAAAAAAAAAAATATAAAAATAAAAAATATCAAATATAATTAAGAAAAATAAATAAATATATTAAAAAATTATTTAAAAATTTTTTTGAAATAATAAAATTATTCACTTGAAAGCGTGTGAGGACCCCTTCAATATGCAACCCCTCTAAACTTACACATCTAGAAAGAGCCACATAAGCCTGACCACAAGTGAAAACGTTGCTCAGTTTAGTGATTACCTAATAAAATACAAAATATTTGAATAATAAAAATAAAATGAATAATTAAAGAAATAAAAAAATAAAAAATAAAAAAATAAATATAAAAAAATAAAAAAATAAAAAAATAAAAAATAAAGAAATAAAAAAATAAAAAATAAAAATAAAAAAATAAAAAAATAAAAAAATAAAAAAATAAAAAAATAAAAATAAAAATAAAAAAATAAAAAAATAAAAAAATAAAAAATAAAAAAATAAAAAAATAAAAAAATAAAAATGAAAAAATAAAAAAATAAAAAAAATAAAAAAACAATAATTTTTTTTACATAGGAAGTTTTTATACTCCTAAGAAGGGTAAACGTGTGGAAATCTCACAATCTAGTTTGGACAAAGCTCCCAATGAACCCTTACCTCCTATGAAAAAGACTATTTCCAGAAAATCTGGTCTCGAAGGTAAAAAAAGAAAATAAAAAAAAAAAATCAATCTATAAAAATCAGGAAATAATAAAATTAAAATAAGAAAATAAAATATAAAATAAAATAAAATATAAAAATTATATCAAGTAAAATAAAAAATAATTAAGGATTAATTAAATTCAAAAATTAAAATTTAATTCAAAAAATAAAATAAAAACTAAAAAACTAAAAAAATAATAAAAAAAATGTTACAAAAATTAATTAATAAAAAAATAAAAAAAATTAATTAAAATATAAAAAATCTAAAATTTAATCTGACAGTAATCAAAAAACCAAAATTTGCACCACCCACTCCTCAAGAAAAAGAAGGGAACGTAGAACCTTTGCTTAAAAAAGAAACAAGTGATCCAGAGTTGTCTGTCAGAGTTGAAAACAACAACACTACCACTACTAAGGTTGACAAGATTGAACACAAAACTGATGATCATAGTGAACACACTCACACTGAAGAAAATAGCAATGATAACAACAAGAATGATCATGAAGAAGTTCATGTATTTGTTTTATTTTAATTTTTTTATTTTTTTTATTTTATAATTTTATTTAATTATTTATTTTTGATTTTTTTTTTTTTTCACTTTTTAAATTTTTGATTTTATTTTATTAAAATATTTCATGATTTTTTTATTTTTTTACTTTTTTTATGTATTATTCTTTGTTTTATTTCTAATTAATTTATTTAAATTATTTCTTATTTTTTACTAATTTTTTGATTTTTATTTTTATTTTTTATTTTTATTTTTTTTCACTTTTGAAATTTTTGATTTTATTAATTTATAAAAATATTTGATGATTAATTTTTATTTTTTTATGTATTATTTCTTATTAATTTATTTAAATTTTTCATTTTTATTTTTTATTTTTTATTTTTATTTTTTTTCACTTTTGAAATTTTTGATTTTATTATTTTATTAAAATATTTTTATTTCTATGTATTATTCTTTAATACTTATTAATTTATTTAAATTATTTTTTATTAATTTTTTCATTAAAAAAAAGGTTCCTCAAACGGGACTCATTACACCACCAGTCCCCATTAAAAAAATGCTCATCAAGAAGATGGTCTCCAAGAAGGAGGGTTCCATCTCCAACCTCCTCACCCCTCCCATTCCCGGAGTCTTCCCTAATCAGCCTCCTCCAAACCCTCCCAATGAAGATCCAAAAAATAATGGTAAAAACTTAAATTTATTTTTTAATTTTTATTTTAATATTTCTTTTCATTTTTTTTTGATTTTTAAAATATTTTTAATATTGTTTTTTATTTCAAAATTTTAATTTTGATTTTTGCAATGAATTTTTACATTTTTAAATTTTTTTTTTTATTATTTATTTTCTTTCTTTTTTTTTTTTACTAATTCTCAATTATTTTTTTTTTGATTAATTTTCATTTTTAAATTATTTCTTTTTTTAATTAATTTTTAATAATCTTTTTTTTTTATTAGTCAACGTCCCTCCTAACAACAATAACACTTTGAATGCTCCTCCCATGCCCCTCAAAGTCAAAAAAGCCATCAAGATTTTGAACATTCCCATGAAGAGACCTCCTGGCTTCGATCAGAACCCCAACTAAATATTAAGAAAAAAAAAAACTTTTTTTGAAAATAAATTTTGGAGAAATTTCTTTTTTAATAAATTAAAATTAATAAAAAAAATGATTTTGTTGGAAAGTTGACAGAAATACACTACTTTATTGTTGAATGATCTGGATATTGAAGATTTTATATTGTTTGTGGGAGTGATAATACTTTTTGTAACAAGAAAAATGGATCAATTTATTTTTTTTAAATCCAAATTATTATTTACATTAAACAATTTTTTGAAAAATAAAGATAAAATAATTAAAGTGGTCTTCAAAAAATATTGAGATTAGGAGAAAAAGGGAATAATAAATCCACCAACTTTGTTGATGAAAATAGAAAATACAAATATGATAGAACTTTTGGTCACAATCTAATTTTGAAAAAAGATGGAGGAATTATTGGTTTTGGAGCTAATGTTTGAAATCAATAAAGTTCAAAATTTTCTAATAAAGAATTATTATCGCCTCAAAACAATAATGAAGATTGATTATAATCAATCTGTTCTTTGTTTTTCCACTTTTTCTTTCATTTCAAAGATGGAAAAGTTTTTGATAGAGGTTTTAAAATAATATTCAAAAAAATTTAATTATTAGCAATTCTTCTTTGATGTTTATTGGATCAGGTGACTTTTTTGAAAGTTCTCCTCAATCTCACTCTTTTTTTTTCAAGAGTTTGTTCTTTTTTCCAAATATTTCCAAATAGAAAATTGCATCTAACCTTCCAAAATATCTTCTTTTCTTCATTATACAACTTTCTTTTATTTAAAATTTTAAAAATAATTAAAATTCCAAAATAATTAAAAATTAAAAAAAATGAAACAGATAAGCACCGGATATCATTCAGACCATCTTTTGTTTTATTGTTGTAAAAATATTATTGTTTTAATTTTTCTCAATTATTTCCAAACAAAATAAAAGATAATGGAGATTTATATGGATTTGGAGATAATGAATATGGTCAATTGGGTATTGGGCAAGATATTAAACAAACATATAAACCAATTTTATTGAAGAATGATAAAAATATCAAATCAATTTGTTTGGGAAGAGATTTTTCTTTAATCTTCTATAAAAACGGAGATTTGTTTTCATTTGGATGCAATGCAAATGGAGAATTGGGAATAGGAAATTATCAAAATCAATATAAAGAAGTATTGGTGATGAATGATGCAACAATCAAATTAATTTCATGTGGAGCAAATCATACAATGATTTACAAAGAAAATGGAGAATTATTGGTGTTTGGTGATAATGAATGTGGACAATTAGGAATAGAAAATTCAGAAATAGAAAAACAATCAACTCCATTTTTGTTGATGAAAGATAAAACGATCAAAATGATAAGATTGGGAGGTCTTCATTCTTTGATTTACAAAGAAAATGGAGATTTGTTGGTTTTTGGGGATAACGACAGCGGAAAACTTGGATTGGGAGATGAAAACAACAGAAATACACCTACTTTTTTGTTGAATGATCTTGATGTTGGAGATATTGTTTGTGGGGATAAACATACAATTTATCTCAAAAAAAATGGAGAAGTTTATGTTTTTGGAAACAAGTAAAAATTAAATCTTTTTTGTTTTAATTAAAACTTTAAATTATAATAATTTTAAATTAAAATAGTCACAATAAAAGATTGGGAATAGAAAATGATAAAACAAGAATAAAAACACCAACTTTATTGATGAAAATAGAAAATGTAAATATGATTAGAACATTTTATCACACCCTTATTTTGAAAAAAGATGGAGGAATTATTGGTTTTGGATCAAACTATAAACATAAATTAAGCTTAAAAACTGATGAAAAAAATTTACTACCTCAAACGATAATGAAAGATGAAAACATTCAATCTGTTCTTTGTTTATCCAATTCTTCTTTCATTCATCTCAATGATGGAAAAGTTTTTGTAAGAGGATGTTTTTCAAAAAATTTTTCAGATCAGTTGGTTTTTAGCAATTCTTCTTTGATGTTTATTGGATCAGGTGATGTGCTTGGATGGTCCCCTCAAACTCATTCTCTTTTCTCAAATGAAATAAAACAATCTATTTTCGAGTTTGTTCTTGTTTCAAAATATTTCCAAAAGAAAATTGCATCTAAACTTCCAAAATATCTTCTTTTCTTCATTATACAACTTTCTTTTATTTAAAAAAATAAAATAGATTAAAAAAAATTAAAATTTAAATGAAAAAGATAAGCAGTGGATATCATACCTCACATCTTTTATTTTATTGTTGTAAAATATTATCGTTTTATTCTCACAAATAAATCAATTATTTTTCAACAAAATAAAAGATGATGGAGATTTATATGGATTTGGTGATAATAGATTTGGTCAATTGGGAATTGGAAAAGATATAAAAGGAACAGAAACAGATAAACCAATTTTATTGAAGAATGATAAAAATATAAAATCAATTTGTTTGGGAGATAGCTTTTCTTTAATCTTCTATAAAAACGGAGATTTATTTTCATTTGGATATAATAAATCTGGAGAATTGGGAATAGGAAATTATGAAAATCAATATAAAGAAGTATTGGTGATGAATGATGCAACAATCAAATTAATTTCATGTGGAGCAAATCATACAATGATTTACAAAGAAAATGGAGAATTATTGGTGTTTGGTGATAATGAATGTGGACAATTAGGAATAGAAAATTCAGAAATAGAAAAACAATCAACCCCAATATTGTTGATGAAAGATGAAACGATCAAATTGGTAAGATTGGGAGAATCTCACTCAATTATTTACAAAGAAAATGGAGATTTGTTTGTTTTTGGTAAAAATCAAAGTGGACAACTTGGATTGGGAGACAAAAACAACAGAAATACACCCACTTTTTTGTTGAATGATCTTGATGTTGAAGATATTGTTTGTGGAAGTCAACAAAGTATTTATTACAAAAAAAATGGAGAAGTTTTTGTTTTTGGAGACAAGTAAATAAAAATTTCTTTTTATTCTTCTTTTTTAAATTAAAAAAAAATATTTTTTAATTTATTTGAATTAAAAACTTTTAATTTTAAATTAGCTACAATATAAGATTGGGGTTGGAAGAAAAAGGAACAACAATAAAAACACCAACTTTATTGATGAAAATAGAAAATATAAATATGATTAGAACATTTTATCACACCCTCATTTTGATAAAAGATGGAGGAATTGTTGGTTTTGGATCTAATGCAAATTATAAATTAAGTGTAAAATGTGGTAAATATCAATCCTTTTCACCTCAAACGATAATGAAAGATGAAAACATTCAATCTGTTCTTTGTTTATCCAGTTCTTCTTTCATTCATCTCAATGATGGAAAAGTGTTTGTTAGAGGATTTTTTTCTTCAAAAGATTTTTCTGATGATTTAATTTTTAACAATTCTTCTTTGATGTTTATTGGATCAGGTGATGTTCTTGAATGGTCTCCTCAAACTCACTCTCTTTTCTCAAATGAAATAAAACAATCTATTCTTGAGTTTGTTCTCGTTTCAAAATATTTCCAAAAGAAAATTGCATCTAAACTTCCAAAATATCTTCTTTTCTTCATCATAGAACATTCTTTTATTTAAATAAAGAAATTAAAAAATAAAAAAAAAAAAAAAATGAAGATTATAAATGAATTCAAGTTGAATGCAAAAATAAAACCCAATGAAATAAAATATTCAAAAATAAATACTCCCAAATTCCAATATAATCATCCACATTTCCCATCCCCTAAGGGATTGGAAGAATATCCAATTTATAGAGATGACGTATCAATGAAGATGCAAGGAATTGCATTTGATAAACAGAAATACAACAATCTGATATCAGCTTATAAAAAGAATCAAGATAAAAAGCAATTGAGCAAGGGATTGATATATTATTTCAACGAAAATAAAATATCTCCCCCATCCAAAAGGACCTTCCCCAATGAAGAATTGGAATCGATCAAAAAAATCTATGCGAAAGAAAAAGCGATAGAATATTCCATACTGTGGGATCATCTAGATGAGAATAATCAACTCGATGAATTAACAGACAAAAATTTATCTCTTTTTCTAAAGACGTTCATCAACGGAATTGATTTCGAGAATGCAAATAAGGTTGAAAATCACATTTTGAAGAACAGTGAGGACATTATGGGAAGGGATCTGATGTATGAACTTTTGCTCTTTTATTCCTTGACAGATTCTCATCAAAAATGTCTTTTAATTTTGTCTAAATATTTGGTAAACAAAAAAAAAAATTGTTTTTTTTGACAAATTTTAAAAAAAATTATGTTTATTAATTTTTTAATAATACTTTTTTTTTTTTTGATCTTTTTTTTTTTAAAAGGATTCAAAAGATATCAAAGAGTATGAATTAAACAGTAAAATAATTAAAAAGATAAAAATAATAAAAAAAAAAAATCATTAAAAACATAAAAGAAAATCTTAAATAGATCTTAAAAAAATAATTAAAAAAGTCATTAAAAATAAAATCAAATTAAAAATCTAAATAAAACATAAAAAGTCATTAAAAATAAAATCAAATAAAATAAAAAATGAAATTCTAAAATAGCTTATAAAAAAATAATTAGGAATAATTGATGTATTTGGTCAAATGGGAATGACGAAACAAGCGGAGGAAGTATGTTTTCAAAAATACCGATCTTCAATGACAGAAAACAATTATTGTTCCCTTGTGGAAGGTTTTTGCAGAGAAAACAATTTTGTTGAAGCGCTAGAAGTGATCAAGAAAATGAAGAGCTCTCACAAATCTAATCTGAAAACTTTTGCCACGTTTTACTCCTTTTACAAAAATTGGAAGAAGATTCACAAGTTGAAAGATGATCATCTTGAGGTTTTGTTTGAGCTGGCCAAAGATGACAATTTTTCTACTGATGATATCATTCATTTTTTCCAAAATAAAATTTCTTACAGTTTTTCTAACAAAAAGAAACTATTCAAATCCAATTAAACTCATTGTATTCACTTTTTAGCTTTTTTTTCCAGTCAAAAGAATAAATAAAAATCCTATTTAGGAATATGATTGATTTCTTAAATATAAAATTTCATTAATTTTTAAGTAAATCCAATAACAATTAAATGACTTGTATTTGATTCAAATGAAAGAAAACATAATTTATATTTTTCAAATTTTAATAAAAGCAAACAATTAATTTAAAATGGAATGTTGAATGAAAGATTTCAATTCTTTGATATATTCTTTTATGGTTCCCACACCATCATCAAGCAAATGATATTTGGGATCCAAATCTTTTTTATCCACATTTCTTATTGAACCAAAATCAAATTTCTTATCATCTTTGTTATACTTAACTATCACTCTTCTAGAAGTTTTTTCTATGAAGCAATTAGAATACATTGAAATGTATTTTTCTCCATTTCTTTCACAAACAAATAAATTGCCTTTTTCATCTTTTAATTTCATATCCTTTTTGTTTATTTGGAAAATATAATCAAGAATGTCCTCAATTAAATCATGCTTGTTTTTTTTCATTTCATCACCTTTAACTTTTTTAATTGACTTGAGTGTATCTTTTCCAAATGGCTCACATAAAACTAATTTCGAAACCTCTCTACAACCTATTTCATTTATAGCCAATGTAATTAAGCCTGAATTTGGTTTTGGTTCTTGACGTTGAGTTAAAATTGGAAAAAAAAATTTTTGGTCAGTATCTATTTTGGTCAAATAAACATGATTTTTTTCTTTTGGATCTTGTTTTATTATTCTTTCGCATAAATATGCTGAAACATTAACATTTTCCTGCTCCAAAAGCATTTTTTTTTTGAAATTAATACAATTTAAAAGAAAAAAAAATTATTTTTTTCATCCAAATAAATGGGAAAAAAAGAAATAAATTGGAGAAATAAATTACTCATTGCTTTGCAAGGCCAGAGTTTATTCGATTTCGAATTATGGTATCCATCTGGAATAATAATAGAGGATATTAAAGCAATGATTGAATTATCAAATGCTAAAAAAGGAGAAGAGATCTTCAAGAATTTACAGGATATTGATGAATTTACCCTCAATTCACTGAAAGAATCAGATTTGAGAGAGCTTGGGTTTGATTTAAAGTCAAGAAAGCTATTCATGCATTACCAAAAGATTTTCAAACAATCCAAACTCTTTGAAAATCTTTCCCAAAAAAAATGTAAGAAACTTTATGAAAGAATAACCAATTCAATTAATTTAGAAGAGATCGAGAACCCAAAAATAGAGGAGAAAGTGAATCAAAAGGAGAAGGATAAAAAGGAGATGACGAGTCCGAAAAAAAATGAAAAGGAAAATGATGAAAAGGAGTTGAAGACTCCAAGTAAAAAGGTGAAGAGCCCAAATAAAGAGGAGAATACCCCACATAATAAAAAGGGTCCAAGTTACGATATCATTATGGAAATGTTATTGGGAATGCAAATACAAATCGAAAATATTGAAAAAATTATGTGTTTGATCAATTTGAAACTCGACACAAAATTTATATTACGGGGAGGATTGAACTTTGATAATTCATCTCCTAATTTAGAAAGTTTCTTTCAACATCCCAATGATAAATCTTCCCACTTTCTTCATATAACGAATTAAATTTAAAATAATTTTTAGATTTTAAAATAAACTGCTCATTTTGGCAAATATAAAAATTTTTAAATTTATTTTATTTTGTCAAATAATAATTTTAAAGAGGAATTATAAATATTAAATTTGAAAAAAAAAAAGTGCTTATTTCAAAGATATTCATTCTTTGATTGTGGCGAAAGAATCAAAAGAAATTTAATAAAATAATTTAATTTTTTTTTTTTTTTTTCTTAGAGTTTTCCCAACAAGGAGGAAAGTTCCTCCAAAATTTGTCCCAAAACTTTCTTGAAACCAACAGAAGTACCCTCAAAAGGAACAGAATAGATATTCTTGGAGACAGTAACACCATTATCAAGGAATTTCTTCAAGTTATCCAAAATGAGAGATCTGTTTTCCTTGAGGTGATTCTCAACAATCGATTTAAATTCGGATAAGTTGGTGTTATTTTTCAAAAAAGCGATGATGTTTCTGAGGGAAAGCAAAAGAGAACTCTCGCTGAAAATTCTGGATGAGTAAATTCCCTTTTGGGTACCTTTGAGCTCATCAAAGTCTGGTTCAGAGTAGTAAGGCTCGGAATCAGTAAGAATATCATTAAGTTCAACCATAACTTCAAGCAAGTTAGATTTGTTTCCGTCCTATTTTAATTAAATTTTAAAAAATAATTTTAAAAACAAAACAAATATAAATTAATTTTTTTACCCATAATTTTCCTTCTTCGTGTGTTCCAATCAAACTGGAGCAAACTTTTCCGTTGACGAAGATGTTAGGGTGCAACTTTTCAGAGACTAAACTGTTGTAAAAAATGTTTGGAGGAACTTTGGGATATTGACTTGGAACTTGAACATCAAAGATGAATGGAGTGAATGCAAATGGAGTGTTTTCGGGTCCAAATACAAGAACTCTGAAGATGTCAAGACGAGACTCAAATACTCTCACATAGGTTCCTTTATATCGCAAAAAAGTTAGTGAAAAAAGAAAAATTATTTTTTTGAATAAAAAAAAAAAATTCTTTTAAAAAAGTTTTGGATTTTGATTCATAAAATTAATGGCTGATTTGATTTTTCATTATTAATCAAGTGTGTAAAGTTGTTATAATCATGTAAAATCCAAAAATAAAAGAAAAAAAAAAATTCAATATTTGGGGGAATTTTACCTGATGGAAGAAACTTGGAAAAACATTCAAAATCTTTCAACACAGTTTTAGCGCTTACAACTTCAGGATGTTGAAAAGAGAAAGCGTGTTTGGTAGGAGTTCCTTGCAAAATCAAGAACTGTTCGAGATTGTTGGTAGAACTTCCGACTGAAGAAATTTCTCCGGTAGAGGTTTCGGTGTTTGTGTTGGTAGTAGTAGTGGTTGGTTTTCCTACAGTTTGACTCCAACGTTCAATCTCACCTTTGAGTTGATTTTCGTCGGAACTTTCAAAAGTAGAAAGAACTTTCTTCTTGTGAATGACTCTGAAGGAAGGGTAAGTGGTAGAGTCGTTTGCTTCAGCTGGTTTGAACTCTTCTACGTTGACATATACAAAGGTGACATCTGGGAATTGAACAGAGAAGGTGTCCAAAGAGTTCATCATTTGAGCACACTAAATTTTAAAAGGGAATTATAAAATTGTTAAAAAAAAAAAATTAATATATTTTTTTTTACTTGCATGTTCCAAGTTTCTCCGAATAATACAATTACAAGCTTTTCAGTTTCTTCGAGAGCTTGGTTAAAACTTTCAAGTTTGGTTGGCTTCAATACCTTGGATTCTCCAAAGCTGAAAACAAAGTCACTTTGATTGTGAGTGTCTCCCTTTTCCTCATCTTCGTCTTCTCCTTCGAATCCTTCTCCATCCATGAGCTCATCATCATCATCGTCAGTCATAGGTAAGATCATGAGGGTATTTGGGTCTTCATCAGTGATTTCTCCGCTGTTCCATTTGATTTGTACTTTGAATTCGCTTGCTCCAATGATAAATCCAACCCAGTTTTTAGGTGTTTTATCTTGTCCTGGGAGTTTAATGACGCAAGAAGCAAGTCTAAAGAATTTAAATTTGTTTGATCAGAGGAGAATAAAAAGAAAAACTAATTTTACCTGAATTGGTTGAATGCGTGTTCTCTGATTGAAAAAAGAGATACTCCAGTTTCTACTCTTTCAGGATGCCATTTGATATCGCAAGTGCTATCTTTAACGTTTACTCTTTGTACAACACCAAAATCATTGGTGTCGATAGAGTTGACATATTCGTTAGGGAAGAAATCTTTTTCGCTTGTCTCATAAACAGGATATACAGAAGTGGAAGAGATTTTTTCGCTTACGGTTCCGTCTTGCCAAAGAACGTTAATGAATGTACACAAGGAGTTAACCTTTCCGGTGCTGTTGGTGATGAAAGTTTTGATGGAAGCGCCTTTGTTGTTATTCTTAGCTTTCAAGGTAGCCATAGGAGTTCCTTCGAACTCACTTTTTTGTACTTGATCCAAGTCTTTTCCTTCGATCAAACCCTTTCTCAAGTAAGTAACATCACCGATACCCCAGTTGAATTTCTCAAAAGGATCGATAACAGTGATATCTTTTGGTCCACATTCTCCTGGTGGGAATTCATCTTTATCGTCCCAAGATCCATTTGTAAACCAATCAACAAAAACCATTGTTGGCTTTACTTCAACAACTATATTGAAAAATTAAAAATTGATATAAACGAGAATTTGGTGATATAAGAGGATTTATTAATAAGATGAGAATCAAAGAATAAATTACCTGTTGCCATTCCTCTTTTGTTATTATTTTTTCCGCTGATCCATTGTGCTTCTTTGAGGACAGCTTTGTTAGCTCTAACAACATCACCAGGACTAAATATGTAAAATATTAAACGAATATAAATTTTTATTTTTTTTTTTTTTTACCAGTAGGTCATATTGCTCATTTCATCTCCTTGTTCATCATCTTGTTTATTTTGATTTCCTCCAATGACTTTCAATACAGAGTTATCAGCTTCAGGAATGATACAAGCAGCTCCATCCTCGAACAAAATGGTTACATCACAAAGAGTATTGAAGATTCTACCAATCCATTTTCCCTTTTTGGAGATGACGAATTCATCTTTTTGGAAAGGGTGAATATGCTTTACATTTTCACAATGAACATTTTTCAAAATTCCATTGTTTTTAGTTTCAATATCGAGAAACATAGAGATGGATGTTACTGATCCTAACATCAAAGGCTCATCTTTTTCTTTTGGAATTCTTTGTACATTATCTCCCAAACTGACATATCTTTCCAATACTGTCAAATTTTTTGGATCTTCTTTTGTTAATTCTCCAGTTGTCCTGTTTGATTTGTTAGAGGAAAAATATTTTAATTTTAGGAAAATAATAAGAAAAAAATAATAAATTTGATTGATTTTTGTTCAAATTATAATACATCCTTTCCAAAATCACTCGATAAAGATTTTAGATTGAATTAAGTTTTTTTATTTACCATCCTACAAGAACGAGATTTTCTCCCAAATCATCCTCTTCACATTCTTCTCCTTCATCATGATCGTGCTCTTGCTCATCATCGTGTTTTTGCCATCCAAGTCTGATAACTTCTCCAACACGGGTTCTGTTATCTCCTATACATACAAGATCATCTTCAAAAATCTAATCCAAATTAAATTACATTAAGAATTTAAAAGTTGTTTTCTATTTCAATTTTTTACATTTGGTCTGATAGTTACTTCCATTTTTTTTTATTTTTTTATATTAATTAAAGAATTATTTGAGAAATTTTTTAAAAAATAAGAAAAATTCAAGAGGAAAGATATTTTTATTTTTGATCTCAATTGAGAATGTGATTCAATTTTTCACAAGTATATTCAACAAGAAATTCATTATTTAATTTGAATACTGAAATATAAAATCAAATGATTAAATTTTATATTGAGAAAAATAATGATTTAAATCAAACAATTACCAATAAACTATGGATTCCAAAATAATAAATGAACAAAATATCAAATTTTATTTTAAAATGAGATCTCTTTGTTGTAATGAAAATTAAAAAAAAAAATTGTCATTCTTTTGATTTTTATCAACATTTATCCAAATACAATACAAGAATGGATAGCAAAAACAAAAAGAATAATTACAATATCAAGATAAATTTATTGAAGAGCATGGCTCCACAGTTTAATGAAGAACTCATAAAAAAAGCATTAATAAAGACTAGAAATGATGAAAATGAAGCATTGAATTTGTTGCTAGATGGTTAAATATCTATTATAAACTAAATCTTTCATAAAATATTAAAAATTTTTATAATATTTCATAAAGGAGGATTGAATGAAGAAAAATGGAAACAAGTATCAAAAGTAATCATCTTATAATATTTATAAATTCTATCTGATATTGATTTAACCTAATGATCTTTTCCATTTATTAGAAAAAGAAAAAGAAAAAAACAAAAGCTGAAGATCAAGAAGAGGATCAAGAAATAGAAGAAAAAGTAGTGCTAGTACACAATAGAAAAACAGAAGAGGTTAAAGAAGAAACAGATAATAAAAGGTAATAAAGAAAGGGAGAAGGAAATATAAATATAAAGTGCAAAAAATGTATTATAATGAAAATATAATCCATATATAAAATAATAATTTTAATTCTT
Organism: Cochliopodium minus; assembly: GCA_024220525.1. Lineage (NCBI taxonomy): Eukaryota > Discosea > Himatismenida > Cochliopodiidae > Cochliopodium > Cochliopodium minus. The sequence goes on from JAMYWO010000245.1 coordinate 55,916, forward strand.
AATATTGACAAAATAACAGATGCAATAATCAAATATTTTTAACATTATTTTAAATATCCATAATCTAACAAAGTTTATTGTTAATCTCACCTATATTTCTTTAGTGAAGTAAAAATTGATGAAAATACAGATAATTCTTCGAAAGGATCAGAGGATGTCAATGATCCACAAACCAAAACAAAAAATGTGGTAGTAGTTCGCAGAAATGAAAATTATAAAACAAATAATAGAAACAGAAATAATCAAAATTATTCAACAAATCAAAATAATGAAAACACAAACACCACAAATACCAACAATCAATACAACAAGAACAATAACAGATATAACAAAAATTACACAAATACAACAGCCACGCCAAATACCACGTCTGTAAATACAAAGAATTCAACCAAGACTAAGCCTCCAGCTAATACAACCACGTATACCACTTCTGGTATCGATTTTGCTAGTGTGGTTAAGGGAGGTGAGCAAGTAACATTGAAGATGCAAGAGCTCAAGCTCCAAGATAATGCTCCTCCACAGAACAATAATCCTCAACAACATACAAGCAATACAAATACAAACAATAATACACGCAACAATAATGTAGTCATTAATAACAATACATATACAAACAACAGAAATAACAGCAGCAATCTCAATAATAATCCTTCCACCAATAATAATAGCAATAACACTATTAATACGGTGGAATCCTCCGATAATATCACCACCATCCCATCGACAAAGGGAAACATAGTGGTGAAAAGGAAGAGTAATGTGGATATCAAACCCAAATCCAACAACAAAAACACCTCTCAATCCAACACCTCCAACAGCAACAAAAACACCACCAACACCACATCCCATGGTTTAAGCACCATCAATCAAACCACCACCTCATCCAACACGAATCCATCCAACATCAACTCATCCACCTCCCAATCTTCCAACCTCAATAGCAACACTTCCACCCAGAACCAACAGTTGCAACAACAATACCTTCAACAGCAACAGTTCCAGTATTGGCA
>JAMYWO010000246.1:2401-25725 GCA_024220525.1 Cochliopodium minus
ATAGCCACCTTCTTATTTGTTTCTATATTTGTTCCCTCTTTCAAAATTTTATTTTTTTTATTGGAAAACAAGAAGAATAGGATTTACCATAAACAACCCCTTTTGATCATTAATTTTGTGATTTATAAATAGTATAAAATTAAATTTCTTTTCCATACCAAATCCACCACTTCCAATTTCTTTTTCAAGAATATATTTATTAGCAATTCTTATTTCAAAGTTATTTTTTTCAATGATATCTTCCATTTTTTTTTTTTTTAATTTTAAATCAAAAAAAAAAAAATTAAAAAGGGTTAAAACAAATTTGTTTGCTCTTTGAGAGTGTTAAATTATTTTTTAAATTTTGCAAGTTGAATACAAAGAGAGTTTGTTTTGTTTACTAAATCATTCATGAAAGAGTATTTATGGAGAAGGGAAGAGTTGTTGTGGAGGGAAAATTGTTTTTTTGCTTTTTTTTTAAACTTTTTTTCCACCTTTGATTGAAATTTTATCTTTTTCAATAATAACATCATTTTTATCTTGTTTATTGAGGGGGAGAGCAGGGTAAGAATTATTTTTTTGGAGAAAACCAGTGAATATTAAAAGTCTTTTCGACAAAAGAGATTCAAAGAAGGGATATTGAAAGTAATTAGGAATTGTTTTTCCTTCTTTATAATTTGAATTTATTACAAAATTATCCACTACGTGCCCTGATATTAGTTTCATAGTAATAATTTTTAAATTAATTTTTTTTTTCATTTTTCTTTCTAAAATTGAAAAAAAAAAAAGAAAGAATACCCACTTCATGAATGAAAGTTTTTGTAATGTATTTTTTATCAGATCTGTTTTCCATGAAAATACCATTCATTAAACCTTTATTTTTTAAAAAAAAAAACCATCAAAGAAAAAAAAAATTGAAATAAAAAGGGGAAAAAAAAAAAAAAAAAGAAAACCAAAATAACTGCAAATATTTTTTGAGGAGGAAGTAGAAAAAGTACAACTTGTTCCTTCTTTGGTTGAAAAATAAAGAGCATAACCTTTCATCACTTCAACAATAGACTTGGGCAAATGACAAATTCCTTTTAAAATTTTATCAAGGTAATCTATTTCCGAAATTTCAATGGAATATTCCTCCAAAAATTCATAACATGTTTTATCAAATATTGTCTCAAATATTTCGTGATGATTCTTTGAATTTTGCTCAAATTGTTTTTTGTAATCATCTTTGTACTTATCTTTTATTAATATTTAAAATAATTATTAATAAAAATAAATAATTAATATATTAAAATAAAATTTTATGGTAAAACTCAGTGAGATAAAGGGTACCTTTGTAAAGATAATAAATTATTTTTTCTCTCATATCTTTGCCTTTCAAACTTTTTTTTGATTCCAGATTCCTTTTTTCATTAATCTTAACAACGTGATCTTGATAAAAGTACTAAAAACAATAATTAAATTTTTTTTTTGTGAATAAAAGAAATAAAATCTTTACAAATCCCCAATTTTCATCTTTAGATTCTTTTTCCAAATCGAATTTTTTGGCTTTTTTCTTTTCAAAGAGATGAAAATTTTGCCAAAAGAATTCCACATTTTTATTGAAAGCACAAATTGGAACCTGTGCTATAATAGACCATTTTTGGATTGCCTTTACTCTTTGCTTTTGTTTTTTTTTCTTATTATGTCTAAGTATAATTAAAAATGTTTTATAAAAGAAACAATTTACCTTCAAATTTTTGTTCACCCATATTCTATATTCCTCATCATCCATCTCTGTGACTGTTTTCTTTTTATCATATATCAATATTGATTTGAATTTTGAATTAAAGTATTTTTACCATTTTTTTTCAATTTTATTTTATTTTATTCAATTTGATTTGTTTAAAAACTTTTCGATGAAATCTTTCAATTTTGGTTTATCTTTAAAAAGAATTTTGAAATCGGTGTATCCACCAATGAACGTGCTTCCAAAAAACACCTTTGGCAAAGTCTTATGATTCCCAAATTTTAAATTCTCAAGAAGAGTTCTGTTACCCACTACGTCCACAGATTCGTACTCCACTCCTATTTCCTTGACCATTTTTATTGCTTTCAATGACCATTTCTCTTAATAAAAATATAATTACAAAAATAAAATAATTAAATAATTTAAAAATAATTTTAAAAAAAAATTAATTAACAAATGATTAATAAATAATTAATAAATTAATTAATAATTAATTGAAAAGAAAATTAAAAAATTGAGAAAACCCAAAGGAGAATCTTTAGAACCATATGCAAGAACAAAGATAGTGATTTTGTTAGGAGAAAGATAACGAAGAACAATTTCATTAATTTCATAATCTTTTTCCTCTGTATCAAATCTCAACCCTAAATTCTTTTTTGTTTCTTCTTCTAATGGTATTTTTTCATAATCTGATTTGTTTATGATGGCCCCTTAATTTTATATTGTAAATTTTTAATAAACATATGAATAAATTCTTTTGAACATACCATAACAAAAATAAAATAAAATAAGTTTAAATAAATAAATCAATAAAATAAAATAAAATAAAATAAAATAAAATAAAATAAAATAAAATATAATAAATAAAATAAGTTAAAATAAAAAAACTTTAAAAAACCTCTAAAAAATTTATCAACAATTTTCCAATCAAAATTTTTGACGTTTCTTAAATCAGCATTTGAAAAATGGCAATTAGTAAATTTAGCATTCAAAAAATTGCACCCTGATAAAATAGCATCTTGAAAATGAATATTACTCAATTTACATTCACTAAAATCGCAATTGCTCGCATCTTTAACAAAAAATAAAAAATAATCAAAATTTTTGATAAATAATAAAAAATAATAAAAAAATGATAAAAAATTTAAAGATAATAAAAAATTTAAAAATAATAAATAAATAAATAAATAAATAAATAAAAATAATGGATATAAATAAATAAATAAATAAATGAATAAATAAATAAATAAATAAATAAAAATAATGGATATAAATAAATAAATAGATAAATAAATGAATAAATAAATAAATAAATTAATAAATAAAAGATTACCTACTTTTTGCATCAAAGCATGTTCAAATCTAGATTTTTTAAAAGATGTGTTTGAAATGACAGACTAAAAGAAACAGTTTGAAAAAATTTTTGTCAGAAACGAATTGGTTGTCAACAAAAAAAAAATGGTTTTTTACTGAAGAAAAGCACGTAGAGAGAAAAAGTCCTTCTATTGAAAATTTAAAACAAAATAATAAAATAATAAATAATAAATAATAAATAATAAATAATAAATAATAAATAATAAATAATGAATAATGAATAAATAAAAATAAAAAATAAAAAATAAAATAATAAATAATAAATTAATAAATAATAAATAAATAATGAAAATAATAAAATAATAAATAATAGAAAATTTTTAAATGATAAACTGTTAAAAGTAGTGAAAAAAGGGATTAAAGAGTAAAAATGCGTACCAGAAAAGTCAGAGAAAGAAAAGAGAGAGTTGGATAAATTGGAATTTTTGGCGATTATTTTAGAAAAATTAGAATGGTTTGCTTTCACTTTTAAAAAAGTTGATCCTGTTAAATCTGAACCGCAAAAAGAGATATTGTTCATAGTGCTGTTATCAAATTTTTGTTCAAAAAAAATCATGTTTTCCAATTTTAAACCCGAAATCTTTATCCCCACAAATCTATTCTCCTTTATTGGCATTAAAATTATATCTCTCCTGTCTAATTCAGAATATGATTCTTCCAAATAATCAATTAACTTTTTTTTTTTTTGAAAGATCAAATTTAATTATTTTTTCAATTACAAATTTAATTTTATTTACACCAGTTATTCCAAAATATATTGCTTCTTCTTTTAATGATTCAACTGGTAAATGTATTTGCTCTATTTTCCCAGTTCTTTTGAAAAAAAAATTCAAAATGGACAAAATAAAAGATTGTAAAAAATAAATTTACCTTAGATAGGTCAAAATATGAATGAATAACTTGGGATCTCTATCAATAAATAGGCAATCATTTATCATCTCTGAACTTTTCATTCCAAATTGTTGAATTGAAAAGAATTTGTGAAAATAAGAATTCTCATATTTGAGTAATGTTGATGTGCTTGTAAAGAATACTTTTCCACCAACATTCAATTTTACAATTTTTGATTCAATCTTTTTATTTTCTTCCATTTTTTTTTTTATTTTTTCAAATATTAAATATATTTTTTGGAATTAATATAAATAAGAAAAAGAAAATAGTATTTTAAGGTCATCTTCTTTCCTATGAGTCCTCCTCCCCAACCAATTCATCATCAGACATTCCTTCATCTTTCAAAAACCTTTTTCCAAAAATATCCTCCTTCCCTTCTTTTTCTTCCTCTTCCTCTTCCTCTTCTTCCTTTTTTTCTTCTTTATTGTCAAGTTCATAAAAAAGGATGTAAGCACTTTTGTCAACAATGGAAGAATGAGAAACTTTAGAAACGTGACTGTCATCAAATTCATACCATTGTTCTCCCACCAAACAATTTGCTACATAATGCCCTCCTCCCAATCCTCCCATATGATTGGAAACACCAAATAAATTATAAACTAGTTTTTTATCTTTGGGTCCATCCACTTGCTCTGTCAAATCTAATCCTTTCAATGGAAAATTAATTTTTTTTGTCAACTTATCTCTATAATTTCCATTTGCTGAAAATCTTTTCAATTGAATCACCTTTTTATTAAAATTAAAAATAAAAAAAATGATTTAAAAAATTAAAAAAAAAAGGTAATATAATGACAAATATACCAAAAACTGAGGTAGGGACCATAAAGAAAATTCTTTGCTTGCTTGTTGATGTTTTTTACATTTGGGACAATACCAAGCATCGTTTTCAGATAAAATTTCGGGTTTAGAAAAAAGAGAAAAGCAATCAAGTAAATCATTACTTTCTTTTTTTGTAGAACGAAGATCAAAAGTAGAAAAGTTTCTTTCAGATGAATTTATTATGAAATTATTTTTGTAAAACTTGTATTCCCAATACACCACCAACATCCCATTTTTCAAGTGAACAGGTGTATCCCCTATTTCGTATATTTCTCTTCTTTCTTTATTTTCCGCTACATGTTCTACCGTAAAATATTTCAAATAATTTCTTTTTCCTTTTTCTCCCCCTCTTCCTCCTTTTCCTCTTTCACCAACAATATTCTTCTTATCACTAGTAGTATTATTGCCAATATTATTATCATTATTATCAATATTATTTTCATTATTTTCATCATTTTCATTATTTTCATTATTAGTATTATTAATAGTAGTATTATTATTATCATTATTAGTATTATTAATAGTATTATTATAATTATTATTTTCGTTATTATTTTTTTCGTTATTGTTGTCATTTTCTTCATTGTTGGAAGAGGAGGAGGAAAGATTGAAGAAAGGGGAGAAGAAATGAAAAATTTGAGAAAAAAGAAAAGAAGAAGTTGTTTTCGTTCTGCTCAATCTCAACAATAATGGTACTCCCACCATTCTATCCTCTGCATCTTTAAATGTTGATGCCTACATTCATAAACAAATTAATTTATTCATAATTAAATAAACTAAAAATATAAAATAATAAAATAAACTCATATAAATTTAAAATAAATAAATTAAATTTAAAAATAAATATAAATGTTTTAATTAAATATAAATGTTTTAATTAATGTTTTAATTAAATATATATGTTTTAATATAAATATTAACATGAATAAATTAAAAAAATAAATTTATTTAAAAAAAAGGGAGGGGAAGAAAATAATTACAGAGAAAGAACTTCTGGAAGAGGGGACAGTGACAAAAGAATAAAGAGGGAGGAAGATAAGATCAGAAAGGGGAGAGAGGGGGGGAAGAGGAGAGAAAAGATAAGAAACCAATTTATCATTAGATTGAATTTCAGAAAGAGAATCTTTATCAGTAAAATGTTTATATATTTTTCCTCCATATATTTCCACCACATGTATATCTTCTATCTCTCCCTTTGTTTCTTTTGCTATCATTTTTTTCAAATCTTTAATTGATCCTTTTTTAAAAAAAAAAAAATAATAAAAAATAAAATAAAAAATAAAAATAAAATTAAAATTAAAGAATTAAAAATAAAAAACTAATAAATTAAGTTTAGTGAACAAAAATATACAAGTAAAAGTGAGAAACAAAAACTTTTAAATATTTAAATGATAAAAATTTTTAAAAAGAAAAAGAAAGAAAAAGAAAAAGGGATACCAGCAATGGGAACACTGAAATGAAAAATAGAGGGAGAAGAGAGATAAGAAAAAAAAGAGAGAGTCAGTTCTTTTGAAGAAACATCCTCTAATGGTAAAGGAACACTCATGAATGGATCAAACACCACCGACACATTCCCACACTCTTTATTTGGACATCTCAATGTTGATTTAAAAAGTCCTTTCATTAATTAAAAATAAACAATAAAAATAAAAATTATTATTTTAAATAAAATAAAAGTAAGAAATTTATAAAAATAAATCAATAATAAACTAAAAAAAAATCAAATGAAATAATTAAACATAAATCAAAATAAACTAAGAATAAAAAAAAATAATAAATAAAAATAATGAAGCAAAAATAAAAAATAAAACAAAAATAAATAAGAAATTATGTTATAATATTTATGTTATTATGTTATCATATTTATGTTATTATGTTATAATATTTATGTTATTATGTTATCATATTTATGTTATTATGTTATAATATTTATGTTATTATGTTATCATATTTATGTTATTTTGTTTATAATATTTATGTTAATAAAAAGAATAAATAAAGAAATGTTAAAAGAGAGAGAGAGGAGGAAAAAGAAATACCCATCCACTTATCAACGATGACGGAGTTGTTTCTTTTTTTGAGATCATCCCAAGAGAGATTGGCAGCTTCGAGTAAATTGGTATTTGCACATTCACGTTTTGGAACCATTGGCTTTTCTTTCACTCTGTTTAAATCTTCGTGTATTCCATCCAACATGTAATTCAACAACTCTGCTGCATCTTGCTGTTGATATCCTATAAACCTTTAATAAATAATAAATAAATAATGAATAATTAATAAATAAAATAAATAATAAATAAATAAATAATAAATAATAAATAATAAATAATAAATAAAAAATAAATAAAGAATAAATAATAAATAATAAATAATAAATAATAAATAATAAATAATAATAAATAATAAACAATAAACAATATAATAAATATAAATTAATAAAATTAAAAAATAAAATAAAAAAGAAAAGAAAAATAGACCTAGGAGCAATTTCTTCAATACATTTTTTGAATTCATAGGGAGCAAGAGTAGAATTGTCTCCAGACCAAACTTCTTTAAATAATTTTGCAAATTGCTTCACTAATTTTCCTCCTGTTCCTATTTTTTTTTTTTTAAAAAAAATTTCGAATAAAATTTGGTAAAATAATACGAATATTTCAATAAATATTTAAATTAATGATCAATTATTCTAACAAATATTTTAAAATAATCATCAATTATTGTATTTTTAAAATCAATTTTATAGGAATAGATTTAAACAGTTAATAATAACATTTGAAATATTTTTAAAAATAAAGAATAAAATATATCAAAAATAAATGAGAAAGCATTCATAAACAACAAAAATAAAAGAAAAGTTAAAATAAAAATAACAAAATTTGTATTAATAGTTTTAAAATGTAAAAAAAAATAAATGAAAAAAAGTTACCTAAGGGATTTTTAGAGTTTACTTCATTCTTGTATTCCCCTTTTATGAAATAGTTCCTCATTTCTTTTGAGCAATGAAACATACATTGAAGAGCACTTTTGTTTGAAATAAAAAAAAGAAATAATAAAATAAAAATAAATATAAATAAATATAAATGTAAAAAATTAATATAAATAAAAATAAAATAAAATAAAAAAGATGAAAATTTAATTTTCAAAAAAAGAGAAGGAAAAAAATAAAAAAAAAGTACCTATTCATAAAACAAGTGTTACCCAAATTACGAATACCACATAAACCAGGAGTGTTAGAAGAAGAGTAATAAGAAGTATAAGAATTTTCTTTGTTTTTTCCACTTTTTTTAACACCACTTAAAGTAGAAGAAGAAGAAGAAGAAGAAGAGGAAGAAGAATAATTATCAGAATACAAAGAACTGCGATAAGTGGAGGAATAAGAATCTTCTTTCTCTTTTTCTTCTTTTTCTCTTGTTTCTTTATCTTTCACAATGAGATAATCGCGATCAGATAAGGTGTATTCAAAAGGATCATTATTGTTTAATTCTGAATATTCTTTTTTTTCAAAATAAGTGGAAAAGATGGTAATCTCCTCTTCTGGTTTTTTTAGAATTTCTGCTGCCATTTTTACTATATCTCCCACTCTTTTATTCTTGTTTATTTTAATTTGTTTCACTTCTTTATTTGGAAGAATGAGATTAAATCTTAATGGATAGATTTCCACGATTTCTCTAAAATATGTTTTTATTGCTTTTCTTTTGATTGATGGTCCTCCTTTATACCTAAAACATTTAAAAATAACAAAAATTAATATATATTTTTTTTTTTTTTTGAAAAGATTAAGATCAAATAGTAAAAAGTAAAGTACCAACTATAAAGTTTATTCCAAATAGGAGCAGAAATAAGATCATATTCAAAATTTTCCATTAAAAATTCTTTTAGTTCTATATCTTCTTCATTTGTCTCTGTATTTGTTGGGGATATCAAGGGAGTATTATCTATCTCATTTGGTGGTTCTACATTACTATTTGAGTTATTATAACTGTTGTATCCAACGTATTCTTTCCATTTTTTCATCCATTTGCTTTCGATCAGATAATAAAATTCATCTTCTATTATTTTCATATCTATCAATAACGGTTTGATTAAATTTTTTTGTTCTTGTGCTGTGGGAATTTCATCGGTCATTTCTTCTTTATTTTCTGTCAATGTTGTTTCATTATCAGTACTTTCAAAAAAATTAATTTCCTTATTCAAATCTATTTTCTCTTCGCTAATTTTCGATAATGGACAATTTAAAATTAGAAAAATATTTTATACATCATGAGTTAATCTTACTTTATAGACATGAATAAATATTTCACAAAAAAAAGAAAAGGAATTTTTTTTTTTATATTTTCATACGGCCAAATAATTCTCATTAGAATGCGAATCAGATAAAAAATAATTTTGATTGTAAATTTAAAAATAATTAAATATTCATTGAGCAAATTATTTCTCCGCGTTTTAATAAATGTTCATGGGTTTCCATTAACAAAATAATAAAAAAAAAATTATTTGGCCTAATGTTTTGTTTTGATCCTTTTCAAAAAAGAAATAAAATGTTTGAGTTGCCCAAATTTAAATTTATTTTTCATCAATTTTAAAGCCAATCTTTAAAAAAAAGATAAATCTTCTAAAATCTAAAATGATACCACTTTTTAAGTTGTTGCTTAGTTTTAGTTCTTCTGAAAAAGTAGAAATATTTTCCCTCTTTTGATTTAAGTATTATTGTTTGTGATACCTTTTAAAAAGAAAAAAAATTATATTTGAAAGTATTAAAAACACAAATATAAGTACCGTTTTCCATTCCAAGTTGAAAAATTTGATTGGAATGTGAACAAATAAAACTAAAACAAAATAAAAATTTTAAAGATCAAAAAAGAAAATCTCACATTGCATTAACAAATGATGAAAAAATCCAATGGAAAAAGAAAGAAAAGATAGAAAAATAAGAAGCACAGAAGAAAAAGAAAATACTAAACCAAACAATAAATATGTCATTATACTTGCAAAAAGGAGATAAATAAATGTGTAGAACCCAGGCTGAATTCTTTAAAAAAATTATGAAAAAAATAATTAAAAAAAACATTCAATATTCAAACCTTCTTTTATCACTGAAATGAAAAAACTTTGAAAAAATGGCTAAAGGATAAGAGGAGGGAAAACCAACAAGTTTTTCGGCCAAAGTGTGAGAAAGAGATTCTGCGCTTGAAAAACTTTCTTTTTCTTTTCATAATTAAATTGATTATATTAATTTTATTGATTAATTATATATTTATTTATTTATTTATTTATTTATATTTTATTTTTGGTTTTTTTTAAATACCTTCATTACGTTTGGTTTCATGATCTAATATTATTTTTTCCATTTGGTTTTTCAAGTAAGGACACTTTACAAATTCATCTTTGTACAAATCATTTCCTATCACTTCAATCCCATTATTTATTTTGTGTATTGTTGGATATTCTTTTTCAAAATCTTTTATGTCACAATTTGATGTTACATTGCCTATTCATAAAAAAAAAATTTAATTTGGGATCTTTAATTTACATTTTTAATTCAAACAAAATTTTTACCTTCTTTCTTTTCTATTAATAAATTCAAATTAAAACCCTATCTCAATTTTTTTTTTCGAAAAAAAAAAGTTACCAAAATCAAACCAAAACAAATTAAATCCTTTTATAAATACAAACATTTAATTTTCAAATACGAGAATTAAATTTATAAATAAGGTATTTTGTGAAAAGAAATATCCAACTTACCTGGATATTCTTTTCTTTCCTCCCATTTTAATAGTGACAAATCTTCTTTATCCAATGAAATAAAATCACTCAAAAGCTTTCCTCTTGGTTTTCTTTTAAAATTATAATTACATTTGCTAAATAAATAAAAGGTAACCAACCTTTTTGCATTTCCTTTTACTTTCCCCTTCCCACTAACATTAAGAATAACTCCCATTCTCTTTTTTTTGGTATTAAACATCAGCCAAGTTCCACTTGATTGTTTATCTAATGAGCTTAATATTCCATTTTCAAAACAAGGATCCATGGATTCTTCCCTATTTATGAAAACAAATCAAAATTTTACTTTTATCAAAAATAGTTTATTCACCTCGAAGTAAATTCATCTCTTATTGATACAAGTATAAATGGAAACTCATCTGAAAAATTCGAAGCTATAGCTTATCATTTGAAAAATATTAAAATGCTTTTTTGTTGACAAAAGAATACCCAAAATGCACATTCCAAAACACAATTTTTTTTTTTTTAATTTCCAATACAAAGGAGTGAGAAGTATGAATCATAATTTTTTCAAAATTTCATAAACAACAAATTTTGGAATCTTGATTATCTTGGAAAATTTCAATGAAATAAGAAAAGAAAAAATAAGTTTGTCATAATGAACTCCTAATAACTTGTGATTCTCTATTGACCATTCTAGTTTTAAATAATTAAATTCAATAGAAAATTCATCATTTGCACTATATACTTCCATAGCAAAGACCCAATCATCCACATCATAGGGTAACTCAAAAACTTTATTTTCGAAAATCTCTTTCGTATCACTGAATCTCTTGAAAGTGCATTTCTTCTCAATCAAATTCATCTCCACAACATAAAAATTTTTTTTTATTATTCTGCTGTAAGACTCCCAAACTCCCCATTCACAAATTTCTTTCTTTTCTTTATAAATGATATCATCTTGAGGATTATAAAAAATACCTTTTTTTGAATAATTTTCTTTGTTATAACTAGATATTTTCCCATCTGTTGAAAATTCAGAATTTGGAATGATTCCAATCATGTTTTTTCCCCATATTGTTTTCAAAAATGTTACTTTCATTTCAATAATTGAATTTTTTGATAATATATTTGAGGAAAGTGAACAATCAAATGTATTATTTCTCCCTTTCTTTACAACAAAGAATTTATTTGGATTTTCTTTATCTTTGGAGATGGCAAGATATCTCCCTTAAATTTGAATTTAATCATTTTAAAAATCTTTTTATCATCTACTTACTATCACTTTGTAGTCTCATCTATTTTTTTTTTATTTCAAAAGAAGATGAATTTTTGTAAAAAAAAAAAAAAAAATGAAAAATGCTTTTACAAAACTAAATTTTACAACAAAAAAATTCAAATGCATAAAAACCAATTTCTCCACTTCAAACATTTTTAAAAATAAACCAATCTCAAAGCTTTTGGTTGGATCAATATCTATTTCCCTCTATTACGCGTAAATATATTCCTTCTTAACTAAAATTATTAACCAAAAATTTGTTTTATTGAAGAGGAACTCAAATGGCAAAAATGGAAGATAGATATTTTGAAGAGAATGTGAATCAATTAGGAAATACAGTTTATGTAAAGGAATTAATTGAAACAAAGAACGGAATACCAATTGAAGAGAAGAAGATTGAAATAGAAAAAAGATCTACAGCTATTCCAATCATTACTTTATATAAACAAATAGAAAGTATATTTTATTCTTTCACTTATTATTTTCTATCATATACTTTCAAAACTCTATTTATTGGACCAATTGGATTTGTTTCAAATTATTTGGTTCCTATCTTTGTTGGAAATACTCTTTCTCATTTTAACAAATTGAATTCAAAAGTCAAATATTCGATTGAATTTCTTTTCAGGTTTTTGATGATACAACCGGACAAATCTATAAAAAATTAATCATGAAGAGCTCTCAAGAATTAAAATAATGTCATTCTAATGACAAATAATTTCCAAACACATTAAATAATTTTGTATCAATTAAAATTTTATTAAAACCCCAATTTTTTAAACACTTTATTCTTGAACCATTAAAGAATATACAAAAAAATTTGTTGAATTCGCTTCAATAAAAAAAAAAATAAAAAATTGAAATAATGTTTTTTAATGATGCAAAATTAGTCGAAGATATTTTCTTGCAAAAAATGAAAGTATTTGATAATGTCTATAAAGATGAAGGAACAATTATGATGTCTTCAGAACCAAAAAATCTCTCTCAAAATTCAAGAAACAAATATGTTTCCAATAGTCTAGAAAAAGCAGAGCAAATTTTAATACAAGGTCTTAAAGAACTGAAAGAATCACAAATTTCTTTAGATAACAAAAAAGAAGAAGTAATTAACAAAAGAGAAACGAAAAATGAGGTCAAACAAGTGACAACTGAGAGTCTTATCTTTGAAAAGGTTGTTCCACCCCCCATAAAGAAGAAGAGGAGCATGACAAGTGAGATAATCAGAAGATCCATAAGAAATAACTCCAAAATGAATAATAAGAAATTGATTGAAGAAGAATGGGATGTTATAGGTAAAATTATTCCATTTTTTAAAATCATAGGAATTTAATATTTTTTAAAAGTATTCCTTGAATATGGTAGACCATTGAAGATCAGCAAATTCAAATCAACATCAACCATTAAAGAATTAATGTTATCTGCAGCACGACAACATGCATACCAATACAGACATCCTCCACTCAAGGATTTGTCTTTTTATTCTTTATTCATTGCTGATAAAGATGGAAATGTAGATGAAAAACTTCCTCATCGTAAATTATTCGTTGAAATTTAAACAATATATAATTTTTATTCAAAAAACAGTTGAAATGACAGAGGTAATTTCAAAATATGGAACATCCTACTCACTGATATCAAAAGAATCAAGCAGCAGCCCAGTACCTTCAAGAGGATCTTCTATTCCAACACAATCTCCAAGAAAATCAGAAACAACTAAAACTGGAAATCAAAAAATGGTTTGTATCAAAATCAATTTTCCTGATAAATCCCAATCCTCTTTCATGATGTTGGCAAATCAAAGAATTTCAGATGCTATAAAGAAATGTAAAACAATTTATTGCATTATAAAAAAACAATAAGAAATTAATAATCAAATCACATTTAATTATATTTAAAAGGTTGCATCAAAAGAGGTTTGGAGAGTGATAGACATCATTTTGAGTCTCAAAATAAGGAAACAATACCAGATGAGACTGTTTTGAGTACTTTGGAAGGAACAGAGATTAATTTGGTTGCAAATAGCGGTAAATCAAAATTATTTTTTTAAGTTTTCTTTATATAAATAATTTACATAGAAATTGTTGGTTTGGATGATTATCTGAGTGATCAAAAAGCAATGGCATACGAAGAATTCAAAGTAACCAAACAAAGAAAAGGGTTTGGGAAAAATCAGACCAGAATCATCGGAATTGTAAAAAAAAGAATAGAATCTCTCCATCTTACCTTATTTAAACAGAATATATCAATATTTTCTTTATTTAATCAAATTTTAACAGGACTATGATAGAATTTCAAACAATATGGCAGAGAAAAAGATCACCAAAAAAGTTAAAACACCATTTTGGTTGATGGGAGACTTATTTTCGGTGAGACAAGATCATGTGAATCCTTCCCTTTTCGTTTTGATCTTTCTTCAAAAAGAACAGAACAAGATACAAAAACAACAGTACAGGGAATACATTTATCAAGCAGAGAATATAAAGCTTGCAAAGAAAATTGTTTCCAAACTTTCTCGCATTCTTCAAATGAGAAATAAAAAATAATCTTCCTCATCTCACAAACAAATTAAACAATCAATTTTCACAATTATATAAAAATTATTATCAAGATGTGATTGATACAAATGAAAAAAAAAATGAAAAAGATTATTTTCAAAAATATTTTTCAAAAAGGAACAAAATTCAAAACAAACATCAAACCAAACTCTATATATTTTAAAAAAATAAGCATTATTCCATCATCATTTTTCTATCATACAACAATCAACATACTATCAGACGTAACAAATACTGAGAATATTGGTAAAATAGATATGAAGACTGAAAATTAAATTTTTCTCAAAAATTTATAAAAAAAAATTTTTCAACTTTTCTCTTCAAGAGTCTTTATTAAAAAGATTATTGACAGTTTATAATTAATTTTTAATTTTAGAAAAAGATAAATTTGAGAAAAAGAAAGAAAAGCAAATTATTGAGGAATTAAAAAAATACAAAGAAATAGAAAAGGAGAAGAAAGAATTAGAAAATGAAAGGGAAGAACACATTTCTTTCATGAAGAACAGGAATGAAAATCTCATTATTGTCTCTTCTCTTTACCCCGAACATTTTACTAAAATGGAGCGTTTTGAAAAAGAATTAAAAGAAAAAGGAATGAGAGGAGATTTTTTCAATCAAACAACATTAAACCCCTTTGAAAGTAATCTTCCTCATAATCTTCATCCTCTTCATAGTCAACCTCACATTATTCAACCTCATAATATTCCTCTTATTCATCCTCACAGTAGTAATGGAAAGAGTGAAGGGAATGAAATTGATGAAAGTGGGAGTAATGTGGGTGGGAGTGATGTGAGTGGGAGTAATATGAGTGGGAGTGACGTGAGTGGGAGTGACGTGAGTGGGAGTGATATGAGTGGGAGTGATGTGAGTGAGAGTGATGTTAGTGATAGTTATGGAAGTGAAGGGGATTATTTAAGTGGAAGTGAGGGGGATAAAAGTATAGGGGAAAGAGGTACTATTAATACTATCAATAAAGTTTATAGAGAAGATAAAAGTGATTATAATAAAGTTTATAGAGAAGACAAAAATGATTACAATAAAGTTTATAGAGAAGATAAAAGTGATAACAAAGAAGTCAACAGAGAAGATAAAAGTGATAATTATAAAGTTTACAGAGAAGATAAAAGTGATAACAATGAAGTTTACAGAGAAGATAAAAGTGATAACAATGAAGTTTATAGAGAAGATAAAAGTGATAATAATAAAGTTTATAGGGAAGACAAAAGTGGTAATAAATTTAAAAGAGGTATATATGAAAAGGGAGGTTTAAATGAAAGGGGAGGTTTAGATGAAAGGGGAGGTTTAAATGAAAGGGAAGGTTTAGATGAAAGGGGAGGTATAAGAGAAGTGGAAGAAGAAGAATTTTTAGGAGAAGGTATTGATGATGATGATGGTTTAGGAGAAGAATGGGAAGGAGAAAATTTTTTGGGAGAAATAAATTTTAAAGCAAAAAATGGTATTTCTTTTACATTTCTACTTTATATGATAATATAAAACAATTGATAAAAATATTAATTTATTTTAAAAATATTAAAATAACAAAATACATTACTTTGTGTAAAAATACTCTAACATTTATTTAAAAAATATTAATTTATTTAAAAAATATTAATTTAATAAAAGTAAATATTAATTTAATAAAAGAAATATTAATTTATTTTAAAAATATTAATTTAATAAAGAAAATATTAATTTAATAAAAGAAAATATTAATTTTAAAAATATTAATTAAATAAAAGACAGTAGTTTATACAAAGAGGGGATGGAAGAAGAAGAGGTAAATGGAGAGGGGGAGTGGAAGGCATACGAAGGAGGGAAGTGGAAGGACATGTCAGAAAAAGAAAACAATAAAAAAGAAAAATATCACAAGTATATCTGTGAATTGGAAGAAAGAGGAATGATAGAAATGAGTAAAGGAAAAAGTATGAAAACAAAAGTAAGAATGGAAATTTATGAAAAAACAGTTGTCCTCTTTTCTTCTTATCTCCGTAAAAAATTAAACAGAATACCCGTCTTTTTAGAACATGTTATAAATGGGGGGATTCTGTATGGAGAAGAAGGGATAGGTAAAACAGAAGGATACAAAAAAGTGACAGAAATGATTCCCTTTTCTTTTTCCAAACACAGAGTCATTTCCATTTACCATTGTATCTCCAATCATTCTTTTTTCTTTATTTCTGAATTGATTTATCATTCTTTGAAAGAATCTCTTCCTCTCCTTTCCTCTTCTTTTTTTCGTGAAAACACAACCTACCCCTCTTATAATCTTTCTAAATTGCTTAAAGTGTTGAAAGAAGAAGAGATACACATTCATCTCATTGTGGACAGGGTAGACTTGTTGTATGCGGTGTCAAAGAATAGAGAAAAAAGGTTTCATTTTTTAAAAGAAGTAAATTATTTGTTAATTGAAAGAGAAACATTGGAACCCAACGTATTTCTTTTTCTTTCTGGTGGTTCTTACCTTCCCTTTGTTTTTTCAAGAAAAATATTTGGATTGACACATCTCCTTCCTGTTCTTTCAAGAGCGGTGGTGTTTGATGTTACTTTGTTATCATTTCATCATTTAAAATCAAATCCTTTTTTTTATTCTCTTCTTGACCGTTCCAATGTTTCCATCCTCTCCCCCCCTTCTTCTTCTCTCTCTCTTTTCCCTAGTTCCACTCCGAAACGAAAGAGCGCAGAAGGAGAAAGGAAAATGAGATATAAAAGAAACAGAGAACTGTTTTTAATTTTCTTCTTTTTTGGGAGAAATTGGGGAAAAATTTCAAAATTTTATTCTCAAATAAATCATGACAAATTGGTTGAAGAAAAGACCATAGAATCTCCTATTTTTCCTTTTGTTAGAGCTATTTACCAAGGTATTCTCTTAAAAAATTTTCGTTTACTATGCATCAGCCAAATCTTGAACCAAAAGAGAAGTGACGTTCTCTCTTTATTGAATAATATAAAAAATCCTGACAAAAATTTCACCCTGACATTGGAAGGAACTCAAGATCAACAAAAAAAGAAAAAAAAAAAGAAAATTAGATATCATATTCTTTTGAATCAGATGAATAATTTCAAGGGATTACGAAAATATGAATTGATTCATTCAGTTGAAAAACTCAATAAAATCGAAAGTGCGGATTTTGATATTTTGATAAAAGTTCTCATTGAATTTCAATTCCTCAAAGAAGATACTGAAACCTATCTTCCTCCAGTTCTCTTTAATTTAATGAATACATTTGAAAAAAGCGAGGAATGGTACAGTAAATACCTCCAAAAAATAGAAAATAACAAAATTAAATTAGAGACATTTATAAGTGATGGTCAAACTCCTAAAGTGGGCTCACGTGAAGAAGCTTACCTATTCACTAAAAATTACAGTCAAAGCCAAGTAGGATACGCAGTGAATAGAGCCATTTTGCACATTTACTCTATTTTCGAAAATGATTACCATTATGATTCTTCAAATTTTTTCAATCGGAAAGATGTTTTAGAATTGCTTGATTCTCCTTGCAATGAAAACAACTTTAATTCTTTTTCAACTTTAGAATTTTTGTTTGTCAACAAGAAAACCAGTTATCATTTCTATAATCATATTGCATTTTCAATTGATGAAAACAAAAGAGATTTTCTTGACTCTTACTCCAAAAACAAAATTCCTTTTCGTGAAGATTTGATGAAACTTTTTCATTACAAAAAAGTGAAACAAATATATCAAATTTAAAATATAATTAAAAATTTAAAAATCGAATTTATTTATGGTGTTTGCTTATAATTTCTATTTCAAAACCTCTTCTTTCCCTTTTGATATATAACAATTGTCATCAAAATTGGAGTTATTTTGGCCATAAAAAAAATCTTCATCTTCCAAAAGATCCTCAGAATCTTGATTTAGGAGATAATTCAGTTCAAATTTATTATCATCTTCAAAAGGATTACTTTGTTCTTCAAAAATAAAGTTGGTTGTTGGAGATTTGATACCATTTAAATTAAAGATCATCTTATTTAAATTATTATTATTATTGAGATTGAGATTACTATTTACACCCTCATTGTTTAAATTTGAATTGTTACTGTTGTTTGATTCCCCCAAAAAAGGAAGATCATTAGAAGGATTCAGTGGCTGAGGAGAAACCAACATATTAGGAACAGAACGCGTATTGAAATTTGTTTTGGAAATGTTAACAAGATGGTTTTTGTTGAGAAGAGTGTTTTTAAGATTAGTACCAACGCTTTTCCTTTCGACAGTTTTCATGATTTGAGGAGGAGTGCTATTGAGAAGGGAAATGTTATGGAGGGAAGGTGGTGGAGGATCTTCTTTTCTGTTTGTTTGAAGAGGAATGATGGGATCTTGCAAGGAGGAGGGAGGATGGACAAAAAGAGGAGAAAGAGTGGGAGAATGAAAAGAGATTCCTTTATTGTTTGTTTGATTAACTTCTGGAATATTATTTTGTGAAAAAGAATGAGTAACATTGAATGAAGGGACATTATTCAATGAAGGAGCATTATTAAATTGAGGAACATTATTCAAAGGAGAGATTAACTTTGAATTATTTTGAATGTTTTGATTAAAACTGAAGGTATTTGAATGAGAAGGATCGGAATTAAAAGTAGGTGTAGGATTAAAGATATTATTGCTTTGCGGAGTGATTTTGGTCAAAGATTTGATGTGGGGAGATACTACGAGTGGTTTGTTGTTGATGGATATGTTTGACAGAGATCGTGTCTTTTGATGACCTTGATGAGGTTTCCTTAAAGAAGGAGTAGTTGCCACGTTGTTATTTCCGACAGTAAAATAAATAGGATTGTTATTTACAGAATTTTCATTGCTATTATTATTAATTTGAGGAATATTTACATTTGTATTGATATTTACATTATTTCTGATATTATTATTGTTGTTGGGGTTTGTGTTGTTTTTATTTAAATTATTGTGATTATTTAGATTATTGGAGTAATTGTTGGAAGGATTGGAGAGGGACAAACTGGAGAAAGGAATGTTTTTCTGCAATGAAGGAGAATCTTGAGAAGAATTATCTTCAAAACTAAAAGAAATGTTTTCAAGAGAATCAATATTTCTATTTTCGCGATTATTATTCACATCAACACTTTTATTAAAATTAGAAACAGGATTATAAATATTGTGATTAACATTATTATTATTAACATTGGGATTAACATTAGGTTTATTAACATTATTATTAGGATGAATGAAACTATTGATGGGATTATTGTTATTGGAATTACTTATGTTATTAATATCACTGCTGTTATTGGGATTGCTAATGTTAAAATTGCTACTGCTGTTGCTGGGATTACTTTTGAAATTAATATTGTTTTTAACCACATTCTTATTGTTATTGGAGGTTGTTTGGTGGAGAAAGACTGGCTGAGAGGAGTGGGTACGAGATGGATGAGAAGTAGGGGTAAAAGAAGAAATGTTATTAAGAGAAGAAGAGTTGTGATTAGGTCGAAGCATGTTTACCTATTAATGTTAGTTTTGTTTAACTTTTAGTTTATAAAATGTTTATTTATCGTTTTTATATAAGTTTATAAATTGTTTATTTCTTAATTATTTTTATTTTTTATTGATTTATTTTATTTATATTTTACGTTGTTTTGAGGTCTGTTTGTTTGAGGGGAATTGTTGCTAGGAAGAGAAAAGACGATGGGGTAGGAAATGGGAGGGTTTTTAGAAATGTCCAAAGAAGACATGATAGATTTATTTCTACTGAAATTCACGTAATCTTTCACCACACTGTAAATAAACGAATATTGTGATTTCGTTTGAATAGATCCATATCTATCACATTTTGAAAAATTTAAAAAAATTGAAATTTATTATGAATTAGTATTAATTATCTTTATTATATCTTTAATTATCTTTATTAATTATCTTTATATATCTTTTATTTATTTCTTTTATTTATTCAATTAAAATCTTTTTTTTTAATTTAATAATGAATCAAAATTTTTCTTTATTTTACCTTTGTGCTCTAATGTGTTTTACAGTTTGGTAGACATTAATTTTCCCATTAATATTATTCCTTAAATATTCCAAAGAAAAACAAATGGCAACAAAACAACCAGTACGTCCTTTTTGTTTGAAAAAAAAAAGCAAATTAAGATTTAGTTACTTTTTTTTTTCTTCACAAAAATACCAAGCCCTGCTGAACAATGTACAATGGGAGGACCGTTTATATTTTCACCATTTAGTGATTTTGTTATTTCAGAGTAATAACGATATGCAGACTCCAACTTTAAAATTGATAGTGAAGATGTTGGAACACCTTAAAAAAAAAAAAATTAAAAAAAATCTCTTAATAATTAAATATTCAATTTAAAAAAAATATTCAAGAAAAATATAGGAATATTAAAAAAAAAAAAGACAAAATTAATATGAATCAAAATATAGATACCAAAATCAGGCCAATCAAAGAATAGAATGAGCGAAATCTTTCTTGATTTTTTGTTTTTCAATTTTTGAACATTGAGAGAATATACACTGAAAGAAGGATCACAAGAATAGGAAATGAAAGAGATTTCAAAATCAGCGAATTTCATTGGTATTTCTCCCATTTCAGGAAAATATCTTTCTGCTTTCTTCTTCCCCTTTTCAACCATTTTGGTTAAACAAATCACCACAGAACTCTTTTCTTGCCATAACATTCTGTAGAAATCATTGAAAGTGTTCGGTAATGGTGCTTGACAAGATATAAATTTAGGCTTTTTTTCTTGTTGAGGATTATTGTATGAATTGATATAATTTGCATTAATGTAATCATCTGTTTTTACATTCTTCTTTTTATTTGTTTTTAATTTCACTCTTGTTGATTCTGTTGGGAATACGTTGTTATATCTATTCTTATTGGCATATTTTGATCCAGAAGGAAAGATATCTTTCATATTCGTATTCAAATTTGTTTTGGGCAAATTGGTTTCAGATGTTAGTTTTTTATATTCTTCTTCTATCAATATTTCTTCTCTATCTTTTTTCCTATTTTCTATATTAGGTGATTTTGATCTTTTGGGTATTCTTTCAACAGATAATTCACTTGAATTATTCAAACTATCACAATCCTCATCAACAAGGAGGTTTATATATCCACCCTTATATTTGCCATTATCAACATTATTTCTTTCCAAACTTAATTTTTCCAATTCTTTTGTTTTGTTTCCTCCAATATTTAATATTTCACCCTTTGATATATTTCTTTTTCTTTTTGGAGTATTAATCACATCCGAATTCTTCAATTGTAATCCAAGATCCATCGATATTGTCAAATCTTCAATAGTATTGTTTTTCATATTCAAAAAAAAAATGGGAGGCCAATTAATTCAAATTTTTTTTTTTATATTCACCACAAGTTTTGAAAGTACCCAAAATGGTGAAAATATTTTTTTTTTTTTTTAATGAAATTTATTTCAGCAAAGTTTGATCTTGAAATTATAGATTCCAAACATTTTTTTAAAAAAAAGACACAATGAGCAATGATTGCCTTTTATCAATAATTGTTTCTATAATTTTAACAGAATATTCAATATTTTATATTTCAAATTTAGGGTAATTTTGTGAAAAAAAAATATGATTTGAAAAAAAAAAGAATAATCGAATAGTGAAGCGAAAATGTAAATGATAAAATAAATTTTAAAATTTAAAAAATTTAAAAAAAAAAATGATTTAAAAAGAAAGAGTAGGTTGAACAAGAATTTATAAAATTAAACAAAAAAAACAAAAGCAAAAAAAAAAAAGAAAAACAAGTAGTCATCCAACATAAAAGAGAGTGGTACCTTTTTTCTTGGTTTGTTTGATGGGGTTCTTAGAGGGAGGTTGGTTTTTAGGTTTCTTGTTAGAAAGAGGACTTGTCAAAGGAATTTCAGGTTGAGAATCAGTTCTGGAGTTTAAAGGAAGACCAGGAAATTCTGAAAAAATGTCTTCTTCTCCCCAAAGCAATTGAATATCTTCAGGTGTCAAAGGTTTATTTTCTACAATTGGTTTAGTGGTATTGTTAGAACCAATAGAAGGAAACTCACCAGAAGAAAGAAGTTCTGGTTTCTTTTTCTTTTTGGATTTATTTTCATTTTTATTTTCGGTGTTTGTTTTAGTTTTACTATTATTACTGTTATTATTAGTGGTGGGAGTTTGTTTTTTGTCTTTCTTTTCATTACTTTTGGGTTCGTTATTAGCTGGTTTTTTAGTTTGAGGAGGTTTCTTGGATTGAGAAGAAGTGTTGTCTGTTTTTGGAAGGTTTTTGTTATTTTTCTTTTTTGTACTCTCAAAATTAAGAGGCAAGGAGTCTTCTGAATTGGGTATCAATCGCTCAAATCCAGGAGGAACATCATCACCTTCGTTCTTGTTAGTAACATTAACGTTACTATTGTTCTTGTTATTACCCTTGTTACCACTATTATTATTATTCGTGCTTTTATTTTTTCCCTTATTATTTTTAATATTATTATTTTTGTTAATATTATTATTATTATTGTTATTATCAAATCCAGGAGGGAGATCATCATCTTCTACAACAATTAATTTGTTATTACTGTTAGATCCAAAACCAGGAGGCATATCTTCTTCTTCTTCGATATTGGTGTTGTTTTTATTATTGGTATTATTATTGGTATTATTATTATTATTATTATTATTGGTATTATTGTTGGTATTGTTTTTGTTGTTATCATTTTTAGTTTTATTTTTATCTTTCTTATTTGTATTAGGGTCACTTTTGTTGGCAATTTCTTTTTCTTTTTCTTTTTCAGAGCGAAGTATTATTTTTATTTCTTTTTTAGGAGGGTTTTTATTTTTATCATTGTTGTTATTAATATTATCTTTCTTTGATTTAGGTTCATTAGTAGAACTAGATTTATTATCAACAGATGTTTCTTGGTTTGATCTTTTTACTACCACTTTTTTTTGATCATTAACATTGCTATTATTATTATTACCATTACTGCTATTATTATTATTATTGTTATTATTATTACCATTACTGCT
>JAMYWO010000246.1:25825-60982 GCA_024220525.1 Cochliopodium minus
TTACTATTGTTATTCTTTGTATCGTTCGAACTTTTATTGTCTTTATTGTTGGAGTTTGTATTGGTAGTCTTGTTATCAGTGTTTTTATTTTTGATGACAATCACTTTTTTGTTTGGTTTTTCGCCATTACCACCATTTTGGTTATTTTTATTTCCACCAACATTATTATTATTATGATTATTAGTACTATTCTCATTAAGGTCAGCACTAGGTAGATAAGAAGAAGAGGTTGGATCTAAAGAAGGTTTATCATTATCATTATTATTGCTGTTGCTGTTATTGTTATTGTTATCATCTTCACGACGTTTGTTTTTTTCGATGAAAGCATAATTTTTGAAGAAACGGACATACTCTAAAAACAATGTTCCTCTCTTTTCTGGAACAGGAAGAAGGGAGACAAGTTCGGGGAAATGTTCTTTAGTAGGTTGGTGACCGAACATTTCGTAGAATTCTCGAAAATAATCCTCCGCCGGCATTTTCCCATTTTTGTAATCCGAAGAAAATCTCCGGAATATTTTGAATTTCACACTCCCGACTATATCTTTTATATTTGACAATAATACTTTGTTTCTCCTTTACATTATTAAAACAAAAATTAAAAATTAGATGTTATTCCTTATGTTTTTATAAAAAATAAATGTTTGGTGTGGAAATTAAATCATATTAAATAATTTTTGTTGTAAATAATATGTTGTTGTAAAATATATTTTAAATTAAAAAAAAAGAAAAACAAAGAGAGGGTTTACTGTTCGAGTTCAAAAAGATCGAGAGGAGGTTTAGGAAGACTGTGAATGAAATCATTATGTTTATCTTTATAGTTGTTATTGTTATTCTCTCTATGATGAGTCTGGTTATGGTGGTGATGGTTTTGAAGATGGGGAGGTTTGAAAGAAGAGTAAGTAAAGTTGATATCTACTTTTCCTCCATGTGTCTGAGATTGATGTACTTTTAAATCTATCTCTGTGTTGAAAGCAATAAGTTTGCAATTTGGATGAGCACACAAGTAATGATCGATGGCATAATGCTCCTCCAATTTGTTTATATTTTTGAAATATTGATAGTGAGATCCATTCTTTGCACATAAATTACATTCCTCGTGTTTTTTTTCCATATGTTCGTGTAATTGTTCGTTTCCATAGAAATGTGTTTTGCAGAATTTGCATGTTGGATGTCCTTTCAGATTGGTTATGTTTTCTCCTTCTTTCATATGTTTCTTTAAATCTGTTTGA
The DNA here is from genome assembly GCA_024220525.1 of Cochliopodium minus. Taxonomy (NCBI): domain Eukaryota; phylum Discosea; order Himatismenida; family Cochliopodiidae; genus Cochliopodium; species Cochliopodium minus. Next base: position 27,055 of record JAMYWO010000246.1, read on the forward strand.
TTGAATGCCACTTGCTCTGATATAAACACAGGTCTTAAATCAATGTTTGTTAGTTTCAAAAATGGAAATAATTCAAAAAAATAATTGAAGAGTACCTGTCATATAAACATAAATCACTAAATTTTGGAATGATTATTGAAATTAATCTCAAATTGAGTTTAAATTTATTTACCAAAAGAATTTTTTGTGCACTTTTTCCACATGTTCCAAAAGATCTGCTTTATTTGGGAGTTTATTTCCACATTCTGTACATTTACAATCGAAAAATTCTTTCACTTTATTCAACAATCTTTGATTCACGTATCTTATTTTTGTGATTTTATCGAATATGAGTTCAGAAGAATTATAATCTTCATAGTTTTTTGATATTTCATTTGAAAATACTACATTCTGCATATTTTCCTAAAATTAAAAATTTATTATTTTTTAATGACAAAACATAAACTCGTTTTCTCCCAAATTAATTACCTTACAAATACCACATTCATATTTTCCGTATAAATATCTGCTTCTTAATATACAATTTCCACAAACACTTTTATGATTACAAGGACCAATTGCATAAATTTGTATTATATTTGCACAAAACAAGCAATCATCTTCATGTGATGCTGACAGATTGAGATTTTTCTTCATTTAATTTGAGATTAGGTGATGTTAAATAAGGTTTTTTATTTTCAATTTTTTTTTATTTTGATTAATCTTAATTAGTTATTTGAAATTTAAAGGCAAAAAAGATCATTGTAGCTTGTAAAGAAGAAAAATGCGATAAGTTGTAAATCAAGTAAATTTTGATCCTTTATAAAAAAAATATTTGGCAAAATAAAAAAAAAAGGATTGAAATTTTTTAAAAAAATAAAACATCTAGGAAAGAAAATGCAGAATAATATCAATACACAAATAAATCTTGAACAAATTCAATTCTATGTTACATCATCAAAAAAACAAATTGTTTGTTATGATATACATCCAACACAACCATATATGGTGATTGGTAAAATGAATTTCTTTGTTTTATAAATTTAAATATATCTCAATAAAAAAAAGGATACGATAATGGAAAGATTGTAATATGGGATTATAAAAATAGAAGGAAAATAAGAGAATTTTCACTTGAAAATGTGGTTCATGGCATTTTGGATTCAAGAACTATTGAAGATAAATTGAAAATAGGAAAAATAAACACATTAAGATTTTATGATAGAGATGTAATTGATTCAGGAGGATCAAGAAAAGATGTTCTTTATAAACCAAGAAACAGAACTGAATTTCTTGTTGATTTATGGATTATAATCGTGACAGATTCAAGAGTTTTATTTTTTGATTATGTTGGTTCAAACACAAGAGAATTGAAACTTCAAGATCTTGGTGGAAAAGAACAAAAGTCATGTGAATTGTTTTGGGAAGGGGATTTCGATAAAATGATTGGTAATACTTCATTTCATGAGTATAATAATCAAAAAAAAAAAAAATTTTTATTCTCCTTTTAAATTTCATCCTTTATATATTTTAATTAATTATTTTAGCATTTGGAGGATCAGATGGTAATATAAGAATATGGGATTTCAGCAAATGGCAATTGGCGAAAACATTGGTCGGAACGAAAGGAGGAATTACAAAATTAATTTCATTTCCACTCACCAATAATGGAGTAGGAATGGCATCGATAGATGGGGTCGGGCAATTGAACATGTATGATGTGATTGCAGAAAAACTGATGATTTCAGAGAAAGCACATAAAGGAGAAATAGAAAACATAACCTATGATCCCCTCTCTCATACCCTCGTCACAAGTGGAGCAGATAAAAATGTCTTTTGTTGGGATCTTTTGGGTTCAAAAATAAAATCAGCAACGTACAAAGACAATCTCAGTTTCGTCTCCTCCTTTTCCCATGCCAGATCTCAAACCACCTCCATCATCTTCACCAACAAAGATAAAGCCTCCGTGTTGCATGGAGTGATAGACAGCGGAGTGAAACCAGTGATGATGTTCCCCATCCAAATCCCCAACGATAAAAAACCAAAGATCACCAATCTTACTTTGCATCCCATCAATCACAACCTCATCTTTGTAGAAATAAACAAGGAATCTCTTTACATCTACAACTATGATCCTCATTATCCTCCCAACATCGCTGTCGCTAAAAAAGTCATTTACTGGGAAGAGCAATCGCACGTGAAGCACAACTCGTTCGAGGAGAACACCAAGTCTCTTTTCTTTTCTTCCTCCACTTTGTGCAAGATAGGCCCTTGGAACCCCTCTGAGAGGGTTGCTCTCTACATGAGTCCTTCTGGTTCTTTGTTGGCTGCTTTTTCCAATGCTCATTCAAGAGTGGACATCTATGACTTGAATAACAAAGGTAATCTCCTTTTTTTTAAAAATTTTTGAATTTTTTGATTTTTTTTTAAAAAAATCATTTAATTAAAAAAAAATTTATTGTATTTATTTTCTAAAATTATTTTATAATGTTAAATTATTTCGTTTTATTCATTAAAAATGGGATTTTTATCATGAGCATTTTCATATTAATGTTAATAATTTGATAAAACCTTTTTAAAAATTTGTACTTAAATTTTTTTAAAAAAGGAAAGAAAGTGTTTGAAGCAGGAGTAAAAAGTTTCTGTTGGTCAAAAACACACGAGAAGTTTGCGATATTGCTTCAGTTGGAAAAGAATGTGGAGGTGAAGGGAAGTTTTCGTTCCAAAAAAAACGTTCAGGTAGTTTCGGGTCATGATCTCCAAATCTACCAGGCTAATCGTGAGACCAGTGGTGAATGTAAAATCGTCAATCCCATTAAAGGTATCGAAACCAAACGTGAAGTCAATTATCTCATCGAAGGTTTTTTGCTTGGTAACTCTTATAAAAAAAAATATTAATAATTAATCAAAATGAATTTTCAATAATAAAAATTCGAATTTATTTCAAAAAAATTAATATTGTATGAAATAAATAAAAATATTGGAGAATAAACTCCAAAATAAAATTCAAAACAATCAAATAAAAAATAATTTAACTTTATTTTCAACAATAATCATGAAAAATATTTTTTAAAAAATAATTGTGAAAATAAATTAGAAATTAAATTATTTTTTTTTTTTATCATTTTTTTAATTTATTTTTCATTTTTCTATTTCAAAAAAAAAAAAAGGAGTGGTATTGTCAGCAACAGAAAAATCAGAGGCATCATTACAATTTTTCAGTTGGAATGGAAACCCTATAGGACATGTATTTCCTGAACCCTCCTTCGTGTTGTGGCATCCTGATTTTCTTTATTGTTTGATTGCTTTCCCAGACAAAATCACCATTTTCAAAACCACTCCCTCCTTCAAACTCATTTTGTCTCTTGAGTTTGTCATTACTTCTGCCTATTGGTTTCGTGATTCCCTTTTTTACATCACTGATAATGATATCGGAATTTGTATTTTTTTTTATTTTTTTATTATTTTTTGGTTTTATTAATTTTTAATTCTTATTTTATTCTTTATTTATATTTAATTTATTTTTTTTCAATTAATTTTTAAATTTATTAATATTTTCATTTTACTTTTATTTTCATCTTTAATTTTAATTTTTTACTTTTATTTAATTTGTAGTTTTCAATTAATTTTTTTACTTTATTAGAGTTTCATTTTTAATTTATTTTTTATATTTATTAATTTATTTTGATATCGGAATTTAATTGATTTTTAAATTATTTTTTAAATAGTATTCCCAAAAGCAGAGCAATCGGAGCCAATACCAATATGCTCTTATTTGCCATTGGTGGACTCTCCATTTGTTTCTCCAACACCCAGAAGACCCCTTGGTGCTTTGAGAATTCTTGACGTTTTGGACAAAGTAAAAAAAAATTTAAAAAATAAAAAATAAAAATAAATATAAAAATAAAAATAAATAAATAAAAATAAAATAAAATAAAAATAAAAACAAAAATAAAAATAATTAATCAAATTTTTTATTATTTAAAAAGGAAATAATAGTGTTGGATTTAAATTACGAAATACACAGAGTTTCAATTAATAGTGAGGGAATAAAAACTTTGATTTTAATCGCTGGAGGTGAAATAGAACTGGTAAAAAAATAATTTTTAAAAAAACAATTTAAACAATTTAAATAATTTTATATTAATTTTATTTTAATAATTTTATTATATGTTAATTTTATTTTTTTAAAATTTTATTTTTTTTAAATAATTTTCTTTTTGAATTTGTAAGGCAATTAAGTGGGCAGAAGCAATACAACCACAGTACCATAATTCTCTTTCTCAATTATTTTGTTCTTTTGATTATCCTGCTCAATCCCTACAATTGCCAGGCTTATCCCTTTCGGAAAAAGTAAATTTCATTTCATTTTTAATTTATTTCACATTTTTTAAATTACTTTCTTGTTTTAAATTATTTGTATTTTCTAATTTTTTTTTTAAATTTTTTTTAATTAATTTCATTTTTTTTTTTAGTTTTCAATTTGTGTAAAATATGGTTTAGTGCACGAGGCAGCAGGTGTCATAGAAGACATCATAGAAAAAGAAATTTTACAAAACGTAAACAACAAAGAATCTTTCTTCAAAAACGAAATCGCTACTAAAGGTAAAAAAATAAATTTAAAAATAAAAATAAAAGATTTTTTTATTTTTTATTTTCTTGCATTTAAAAATTATTTTTAATTTTATAAATTTAAATTAAAAATAAAAATTAATTTTTTTTATTAATTTTTTCATTTTCAAAACATTGAAATTAAAAAAATTCATTTTACTTTTGACCTTCAAACATTTAAAAATGATTTTTTTTTTTTTCATTTTGTAAATTTAAATTAAAAATCTTTTTTTATTTAAATTAAAAATATTTGTTTAACTTTTCATTTTCGAACATTTAAAATGATTTTTTTAAAATAGTGCCAAAGTTGGTGGAGAATTTCCTTAAAAACTATAAAGAAGAGGATTTCGATGAGAAGACAACCGAGTCTTTCATTTCTTTTTATACCCAGGCAAGCCGAGTCGATAGCATTAGCAAACTCAAGCTCATTTTATTTTTAGTGAAGGGTGAAAAGAAAACCCAACTTGAAGAGCTCCATTTCAATCTAATGGAAGAAGGTAAAAGAATATTTTTGTTATTTTACTTTATTTTTATTTTTATTTTTTATTTTTTATTTTTTTGGATTTAGGTGATTTTGATTCTGCTAGTTTTGCTGCTTCTTTCATCAATGAAGAACAACTTTACAACTCTTTGTTGCAAGGCAGATTGTATCCAAAGGCTTCTGCATTGATCAGATCTTCTTCAAATCCTAACCAACAAACTCTCAATGAGTTAGTGGATGGTTGGAACAGTTATCTTTCTTCTGATAAATCTGTCACCATTCTTAAAAATTGAAATAATAAAAACGAAAAAAATCGAAATTAAAAATTTTTTTTCTTTCACAAAAATCTTTTTTTTTTTAATGTTTTTTCATAAATTATTAATCGTTGTCTGGATTTTTATGATTTTTGATCTTTTGACAATAAAAAGTTTTTTAGGAAAAAATTTGTTTGAATTCACCAATGGATGACCTAATTCAAATTCCATACCATTACATCCCCCAGCAACGAAACCATATAATTTCTCACCATTTGGTAATGGAACTTTTAAGATGGTAACTTGATATTCTAAAACAAAAACAAAAGTCAATGAATTGCTTTAAAAAAAAAAAGGTTTTTTACTGATTTCCTCTTCGTTCTTTTTCTTTAGTAGAAAAGAAAGAGTTGCATATCCTTCTTTGTTGTTATAGCTCCCTTCGTGAACAAGAAGATAAATCGAGTCACCTTTGTCGAAATAGGTGACTTGTTCAGTTCTTCCACTCCCACTGGTACACAATGAAACAGTTTTTTTGTTTTGAAAAGAATAATATCCGATTCTGTATTCATCACAACCATATCTGATTGAAGAATTAATATCGAGTTGTTTTCTTGTAAATCCTACAGTAATATTTGAATGTGATGCTTTGTTATCCAAGTAACAAATAGGATACAAATATCCTTCTAAATATTTTTTAAAATTTCAAAATTTTGGGTTAATTTTCTCAAAGATTTTTTTATTTTTAAATTTTTGTTACGTTGTAAAGTATATGTTAAAGCTGGTCTCCAATAACCATCTTTTCCCACATGCTTGATCAATCTTTGATTATTTTTGTTTATTTCAAACATGGATTTCGTTATTTTTGATTCATCCCATCTAACCAAGAAATAATTGATTGAATAATCTCTCCACTTTATATTTGGATCTTTGATAAAACTTATGCCAATCTTCTTCTCATAGAACTCTTTCCAAAATTTTTCTTCTTTTAATAATTCACCAAATGTTTTACAAACTAATCTCATTTTATGTAAATGTTCAAATTCAATCCAACTAAGAATCATCATCCAAATTTGCTTTTTATATCCTTCCATTAATATAAAATTTGTGAAGAAGTATGGTTTTCAAATTTTTTTTTTCACTGATTAATAAAAATTCATTCACTCCAACTTTTTTTAAAACTACCCTCTTTAAATTTTGAGCTCATTAATTAAAACGAGGAGTAAATTATGTTAACAAATTTGTTAAAAAATAAATTTATATTAATTTAATAACTTTAGAAAAAAGACAAAAAAAAAAAATTTTTGCCGTTGGAAAATATTCAAATTTAGTTATTTCAAACTTCAGGTTCTTGAAGTCGAGATGGTAAAATGTGAACCAAAACTAATCCTTTAAAATTTTTAATTGTAAAGAAATTTAAACCCCTTTGTTTGACTTTGTAAATATTTGATCTTAGGAATTCAAAAGCTGTGCTCGTTTATAAATAGATTTTTAAAAAAAGTTAAGAATTTAGAAAATTGAATTAATTTAGGCGAATTTTTTTATATCAAAATTTGAAATTAAAAAAATTAAGAGAAAATAAATAATAAAAAAAAAAGATTGAAATAAAAAAAAAATAAAAAAAAAAAGTTTAAAATGAATAATTATGTCAATGTAGATAGGATATGGAAGAATATAGTTTATGGATCTCTCATATATCTTGCGGGATCACTAATAAAAAAATATTCACTCAAAAAGCAAACGATAATTAACAAATTTGATGATCAAATAGGTGGTCATAAATGGTCAGAAGGTAAGGAGAAAAAATAAAAGAAAATTAAATGAAATCTTTTTTTATAATTGCAATCAAAAATTATTTTTGCTTAATTATTAGTTAAAAAAATAATAAACTTCCCAAAAATATTTAGCTATAAACAGTAATAAATAATTATAATAATACAAATAGATATTAAAATGTGCTCTTTATAAAATTATTTCCCACATTGTGATTATAAAAAATTTAAATACGAAAATTATGTGTTCAAAAAAAAAAAAATATTAAAATTTTATTTGTGTAATCATCAAATAATTGAATTATAAAATTGAAATTTAGGGAGAATTGGGATGATGAAAATAGAAGATGAAAAGAAAGTGTTAAAACCATTGCATTCAAAGCAAAGAGGACTGATAGAAAGCAATTTCTACGAAGAAGTGAGGGGAGACACCGAAATACAGCAGTTTATACCCAGATATCATGGTTTGATCACCTTAAATGAACCAATTAAATGCAAATACATGGTCCTTGATGATCTTACTTCGGGAATGAAAAAGCCTTCAATCCTAGATTTAAAATTGGGACAAATTGTAAAATTTTTTTTGTTTATTTCTTTCCACTATTTTTATTTCTTATTATTTCTTCTTTTTTTTTTTTAAATATTAATTTTATTTTTATTAGACATATAATTGCAAGGCCACAGAGTACATCAAAGATAGGAAATCAAGCAAATGTCCTTATCAATACGAAATTGGTTTTAGGTGTTGCGGAATGAAAGTAAATCCCTTTTCTTCATTATTTTCTTTTTCTTTTCTTCATTATTAACTTTCTTTTTGATTTAATTAATTTTTATTATTTTTTTTTAATTAATTTTTTTTAATTATTTTTTAATTAATTTTTAATATTTTTTTTTAATTAATTTTAAAATTTAATTTTTTCTTAGTCTTGGAACAAAGAGAAAAAAAAATATGAGATCAAGGACAGATTATGGGGAAGGGAATTAGACGAGAAGAAAACCAGTGAAAAAATTTTCAAAGTGTTTTTTGGAGAGGGAAGTGCCAAAGAAAAACAAGGAGAAAGTTTCAAAGGAGAGGGGAAAAAGATAAGAAGGAAGATAGTAAAAGCATGTTTAATTAAAATAGAGAAATTCATTGAGTGGTTTCAAAAACAAACAAAGTACTTAATTTTTTCTGCTTCTTTGTTGATTGTTTTCGACTCGGAGATGAACGAGGAAGAATTGAGTGATTCTGAAATTTCTGAGAAAATTAACATAAAACTCATTGACTTTTCTCATGTTTACCCCAACAACCCTTCTAACTCGAGCAATTATCTCCAGTTCTTGAACTCCTACAATCCAAAGTCTCTTTTAAATTTTCTTTATTTGTTCGACCATTTCAACAAAAATGAGAAATCTCCCAACAACAACAATAACAATAACAACTCACATCTCAATAACAATTCTACTAACAATAATGACACTAATGTCAATAATAATGTAAATAATAATGTGAATATTGTTCAAAAAGATGTTAAAAGTGTCAAAAACGTTTGTAATGTTCTTAATGAAGTTGGAACTGAAGTTAGTAATGATTTGGGTGAGGTGGATAGCGCCAATGTTAGCAACGAGAACCTTGCAGATGAATTGGAAGGATCTTGCTGCTTGAATTGCTCTGGACTACACGTGGATGAGAGTAACTTGGAAGTTAACAGCTCTGAAAGTAGCGAAGAAGAACTAAATTTGGCTTCTTGTTCCTCCCCCACTTCCTGCAATTCTCCTCTTTTAAACGGGAAAAAGAATGGCGTTTCTAAAAACAAACTTCATCTTAGATTGAGTGGTGATTTGAATGGTTTTACCAATCAGGTTGACTCCAATGTTCTTAAAAGTTTGGATGTAAATGATCTTGATCTTACTGTAGATAGAAATATGTTGTTTGCTTTTAGAAAAGTTAAACATCATTTGGAATTGTTATTAAAATAAAAAAATAAATTTGTTATTAAAAATATTTTTTTAAATCTTTTTTTGCAAGAATTTTTTTAAATTTAATTATTATTTAATTCAAAAAGATTGTTTAATCATTCTAATACTTGTATGTATTTATACAAAAAACTTCAATCATATAAAAGATAAAAAGTGGGAGGGGAACCCAAAATTTAAAGATCATCGTTCAAAATAAATCTGTTTCCTTCAGAGTGCTTTCCATAGTAAACATATCTGCAAACACCAACACTTGTTTTAGTTTGACCAACATTAGACAAGCCATCATTTTCATCTAATAAAAAAATCAATAAAATTTAATTAAAATAAAACATAAAATAATCAAAAAATTAAAAATACCTTCTCCTTCTCCCTCTCCTTCTCCTTCTTCATTTTCTTCATTTTCTTCTTGGTCTTTTGGGCGAGCAACTTTCATGAAAGCACCAACTCTCATTGCTTCCTTTTTCTCCTCTTCATTGACAGGAGAAGAATCGAGAAATTTCAATTTTGGAATATGATAAAGAACATAATATCTGTATCTTTTATAATCTTCTTGATCTTTTCCTGTAATTATTTAAATATAATATTTTTGGTTAATTAATTTATAGAAAATAAAGCGGTTTTATTTATTTTAAAAGAGAATTATATATCCCTATTCGGGATTTGTTAATCCAAATATATAAATTTCCTTTAATTTATATACCAAATGATAACTTTCAATTAAAAAATAATTTGTATAATTTTTTTATTATGAGGTATAATGTTGATATTTTTTAAGTATAATTTAAATTATTTCATCATTTTGATTCAGTATTAATGTTTTTATGAAAAGGAAGAAAGAACAATTATTATTTTTTTTTTTTTTACCAATAAAATAATTAGGACATGCAGGATTTTTCAACATACTCAAATAAGTGAGATTAGGAAAACTTTTTTTAAGGATTCCCAAGAATTCTTCCAAATCTTTGATATCATTGTCATTCACACATAAAGTATTCATCGTGTTAATAACAGGAAATGATTGATTACTTGATAGATTATTAGAATCTACAATCAATGATGTTAATTTTTGAAATTTATCAAGATGATTTAAGGTCACTATCAAATTATGACTCAAATCTAAAATTGTTGTATCTTCTCCATGTTTATCCCCTAAATCTTCTGGCACTTCAGTTATTTCTTGTCCAACAATAGATATTTGTCCTTTTGATGGATTTGTGATATTTAAGTTATGCATTTTTCTTTTTTCTTTTTCTTTTTCTATTTAGCTTATGAGTAATTAAAAATATAAATTTTTTTTATAATTTTTTATTCATAACAATAATGATCCTTTAATATGAAAAGATTCAAAATGATGTTCTCAGATTATTTTGTTTTGAAGTTTATTTTTTTAATTTCTTTTGGGCAATTTTTAGAAGATTAAAAAGAAGTATTTAAATAAATATTGAAAATTTTTTTTTTTAATATATTAGAACAATTTTTGATAAATAAAGTTTTTGTTTGTTTGTGAATCGATTGATCAAAAAAAAAAAAGGGTGTTTTGTTTTGTTTGATCCTTTCTTAAAGAAAAAGATTTGGAATGGCCTTTTTGCTTTTGTTTTTTCCTTTCTTACGATTATTCTTTCCAGGTTTATTCTTCTTAGGCTTTTGAAACTTCTGTAAACGAATGGAAGGTTCTTTGATTTTAGGAGGAGTAGTCTTAGTATCTTGAGCAATGATGTCCAAGAAGAGCTGAGAAAAGTTTTTCAAAAGGATAGTTTGTTTGACAGGGTTTTTAGTTGTGAAAAGCTCATTCATTTTGTTGATTTTTTCTTGAGGAATTCCATTAGAAAGGAGGATCTGGACAGGAGGGATTTTAAGTTTGGCAAAGTTGAGATAAAGAAAGAAAAGACAACGAATGATGGAGTTTTTGTGCTCGAAATAAAATCTTCTGGTGAGAGTGATCAAGAGGGACTTAAAAAGCTCACTGGCATAAACGTGGAACTTTGGCTGAGAAACCAAGAAAGGAGTGATGGACTCGATGATGCTGAGAGACTTTGTAAAAGCCTGCTTCTCATCCCAAGTCTTCAACAAGCTCCCATCATAATTCTGCAACTGCTCCCCAATGATAGTAAAACAAAGACTCTTAATGATATTTTTCATGGTATCCTCTCCTTCGTTCGTGAAAAAAAACTTGGAATAAACTTCAAGATTAGCATTGACAGGAGGTGTGTCTATGTTTGGGTTTGTTTCAAAGATGTTGACAGGTTGAGGTACGCTTGTGTTTGGCAACACGAGACTTTGGGCGATGTAGTGGAGGAATTCAAAGAAGGCCAGGGTGATATCTTCGAGGGTTCTTGTGTAAATGATTTCGGAGGTTTCGATTTCGCAGTCTTCGGGAATGAGAGCCCAGATGTGGAAAGGAAGTTTTTTGGAAGTAGGATCGAAATCTGGGTTTGTTTTATCATTCCAGCATTTATCTATTCTGTTCACCTTTTTTTGTTGGTTAAAAAAAAAAAATTAATATTCATAATAATAAAAATCAAAAATAAAAAGTTAAAAATTAATTATTTTAACAATTAAAAAATTATATCAAGTAATTAAAAAATTAAAATATTAATTAATCCACAATTTTTCAATTAATTAAATTATTTTACATAAAAAGGAACCAATTTGGATAAAAGAGGAGCCACAACGTGCAAAAAAGCAGCAGGAGGGCAATGTTCGACGATTCTTGTGAACAAATGGAGGATGTCACGGAGTTTCTGGTTAGGAAGGTTTTGGATGTTGTAAAACAAGGTTTGTGTTATCATTTTTGCAATTTCAGGGTTGCTGTAGAAATTTGTTTGATTTTTGATCACATTCTTCAAAAGAGCAATTCTAAAAATTTTTAAATAATTCAAATAAAATTTTTGGGAATTTAAAGAAAAATGAAAATTAAATAATTTAAATGAAATTAATAAAAATTAATTACTAAATAAATTTTTTCAAAATTAAAATTTATTATCAAAATAAAAAATTACTATAAAGTTTTCAGAAAAATGAAAATTTATGAAATATAAAATTAAATCAAAATAAAAATCAATTATTAAAATTAAAAACAAAAATTAATTATTCAAATAAAATTAAAAAATATTTCAAAATAAAAATTTAAATAATCCAAAAAGATTACGCATTAGATTGAACTTGGTTGAGAGTGTCAATCAAAATGTATCTAGGATGTTGATGAGGAACGATTTTGGGCTCTTCCAAAGCATAAGAATAATAATGAGGATCAACATTGAAAAAGGAGGGATAAAAGCTGTAGATGTGTTGGGAAACTTGAGGCTCCCACAAAAAGTTGAAGAATTTGAAAGTTAAGAGAAGATTATTTGAAAATTCGCTGAAAAATTCGTTGAAGGGGTTGTTGTATTTGAATGGAATGTTGTTCACTGTCACTGCTCCGAATCCTCCTTGTTGGATTTTGTCGGAGTTGGATGGGAGGGTTGATTTTCTTGATATGTTCAGAAGAAATTTCAATGGGAAGAAGAACTGTTTCAATGGGATAATATCTAAAAATTAAAAAAAAAAGTAATTACAAAAGTGAATAAAAAAATGAAATAAAAAATCAGAAAAAATAATAAAAAATACATTCAAAAAAATTGAATTTAAAATTAAAAGTTTATTTAAAGAATTAATAATTCAGGAGAAAAATTTTAAAAAAATTAGAGAAAAAATGAAAATAAAAAAACTAAAATAAATAAAAATAAAAATGAGAATAAAAAAATCTAATATAAAAAAAGATTAAAATTAAAAAAAAGATTAAAAATTATTTTACCAGATCTAGAAAATTCGCTTTTTCTTGCCATAAAACCACACAATTCCAACATTTTTTTTTGTTCCAACAAAAAGGAGGAAGTTTCTTGAGATTTCCACTTGTTTAAGTATTCTGCAATGATTTGAGAGGTGACTTGTTTTTGGGTGGTAAAGTTTTCCTTGGTGAGATAGAGGATGAGGATGCAGGTGTAGAATTGTGCTTTTTGTGTGTTTTGAAGATTTTTAGAATTTATTTTATTCATCAACACGTTGTTCCATCCATTCATTTGATCATTTCTCTGTTGATAAAAAAAATGATAAAAATAAAATAAAAAAATAAAAATATTTCGTTCTGACAAAGTGACTAAAATGAAGAATACATAAATTAAAAACATATCAAAAAATGGTTTCAAAAAAAAATGAACAAATAGAAAAAACAATTTAACAAAAAATAAAAAAAAAACAAAAATAATAAAAAATCAAATAAATAAAAAATCAACTTTTAAAAAAAAATATACAAAATGTAGATTAAAAAAAATAAATTAAAAACAAAAAAGGTATTGAATAAATAAAAAGTTTAAAAAAAAACAAATAAAATAAAAATTAATTTAATAAAAATAAATGAATAAATAAAAAAAATAATTGAATAAAAATTTTTTACGGACAAAACACTGATGAGAGTGGTGAACATAAAAACAACAGCACTGGCAGCAGCATTTCTGGTTTTGGTAGTCTCAGGGGAAAGTTTATCAACGGGGAATTCATTTTCTCCACTTTGTCTGAACTCTGTGTAATTTATCAACTTGTTCAAAACTGCAAACAAAATGTCATTGTTTGTTTTGTACAAATGAGTGAAACATTGGAGAGCTTTCACTGAAGAACTTAGTGACACAGAATCTGTAGGGTTGAATTTATAAAGCATTTCTACCAATGCTTGCGAAAATCTGACAATATTTTCCTAAAAATAAAAATTAATTTAAAAATAAAAATTAGTTTAAAATAAATTAGAATTTTTTATTTTTTATTTTTTATTTTTTATTTTTTATTTTTTATTTTTTATTTTTTATTTTTTATTTTTTATTTTTTATTTTATTTTTTATTTTTTATTTTTTACATTGGTTTGGTTGTCAGTAGATTTGTAATAAGCAACACCACGTCCAACAAGACCAACAAAGTCCATGGCAATTCTGATGTTGGCAGGGTTGTTACCTTGCAAAGAATGACTCAATGTTTGTCCTGCTGTTTGGAGTGAAAAAACGGGTTGGGCACGACTACATTAAAATAATAATATAAAAAAAAAAAAAAAATTAAAAATTAAGAAAAGATAATAATTATTTAAAACAATATCTTAAGAAATATGAATAAAACAAAAAATAAAAAAATGAAATTAATAAAAAAAATAAAACATAAAAATAAAATATAAAAAATATTTTTAAAAAAATAAAAATAAAAAATTCATTAAACAATATAAATAATTAAATAATTTCTTAAAAAATATTTTAAAATTAGTAAGAAATTAAAATAAAACATAAAATAAAACACGTGTATACCTTATTATTTCGATCAAAGAAGCCCATTTTTCTTGAAAAGGATCAGATTTACTTGCATAAAGGGAATAATTGGTAAAAGAAAGGGTCAAAAGCTTGATAGCGATGTCCTTGCTCATGCCCTCCTTGTTGAAGTCTGCCAAAGAAAAGAGTTTCTTCCAAAAAGAGATGACAGCAGAAACCAAATCGAATTTGTTGGAAGAAACAAACTCCATCATGACAGTAAGAAAAAGGGGGTAAGACTCGGGAATAACACACTTTTTAGATTCAACAAAACGAAGATGGGTAGTTCCCATGTTTGATAAAAATTGAGCGAAATCTCTGAGAAAATTGAAATCGTTTTCGGGGATGTTTTCGTTACGCATGGATCCTAAGACTTCTTTGATGAGGGGGAGGAGTTTAGGGATGAAGTTGAAGAAGAAGAGGTACTCTTTGTGCTTCGCCAGCGTCTCGTATTTTCTGAGGAGGATGTCGCAACACTCGAGGGATTCCGATCTTATTTGGTGCTCTTCTGACAACAAAATTGTCAATATTTCTCCCAAGTTTGAACCATCTCTGTGGACATTTTAATAGAGAAAATTTTGATTAAAATTTTATTAAAAGTTTTGATATTAACTTTGACTTTTTTTTCTTTGTAAAACTTTATTTTTTATTTACAAAAGTTTAAAAGTAATTATTAATTTTTTTATTTTTTTATTTATTTTAGTTTTTTTGTTAATTTTTATGATTGATTTTAAAAAAAAAAGATTGATTTTTTTTTACGGTAATTTGATCCAACTGATGGTATTCTTGAAAACACCAAGAGAAGACAAAACGAGAAAAGAAGCAATCTTACAATCCAAATTTCCCAACCTCTGATTGAAAGGCACATTTTTGAGATTGTTAAAGTTGGGAGTGAGCATGGAGTCAACCAAAAAAGAGTAGAGCTCCTTCCACTGTTCGGCAAAACCATTCTTCAACGTTTTTTTTCTTGCCAATGAAAGATCCTCGTTGAAAACAAGGACATCTTCAGCCAATGTTTTCAAAATGATCAAGGAGATCTGCATCTGTGATAATCCTTTGTTTTTGCTGTCAAAGATGAATTGGAAGAGCTGCTTCCATTTTTGGGGCCATTCTCTTTTTGCTATTTCGGTCACTGTTGATCCTAGTTTTTCTTTCACGTAGTTTTCTTCCTCTTTGTTGATCCCTATGGAGATGATGTTGAGCAGATCGGATTTGAATTTCTCTTTTTGTTCTAGCGAGAATGTTTCCCATGATTTCTTTATCATTTTCTCAATCAACGAAAATCCAAAGTCTTTATTTATATGGAAGAAATAAAATTGATAAATCAACAAATTGAGATAAAGAAATTATCTTCACAAAAAATTTTTTTTATTCATACGTTTGATGATTGAATTTTGTTCCATAATCAATCTAAATCCATACAATATACATGTATTTGGATTCTCTTCAATACCATTTAGAAACTAGAGAAAAAAGAGAATAATTTGGTTAATTGAAAAAAAAGACAAAGGAAATAAAGATAAGATAGGATTTCTAATATATGGGTTTTGATATTGGTGTTAATAATTTAAGAAAAGAAAATATTGAGAAAATAAATAAAATTTTTTTTTTTATAAGGGGATGGATTTTTAAGGGGTTTTGGATTACTTGTTGTGCACTTAATCTATTTTGATGATTTGTATTATTATCTGTAATTAAATAGCGAGCTTTAATTATATTAATGTATGTATTTTCATCCATTATAAATGAGGTTTAAATCTTTATCAAAGGTTGATAATAAAAATAGGTTGAAGGGAATGTTATAAGGAGGTTGTATCTCTCTTATTTTTTTTTTAATTATATTATTTTGAAGAAATTTTTCAGTGTAAAATAAAAAAAGAAAAAAAAAGAAAAAGTAATCCATTTTCTCTTTTATCAAATCAATAAATAGATTTTTATTTGTATTCATCAAACCAAACTCATTTATCTTTCTATTCACTCCACAATCATCAAAATCACAAAAAGAAAAATATTTTAAAAAAAAAATGCATAAAATAAAGAGGTACAAGATGACAGTGGAATATGTTGGGAAACATTTTTCAGGATGGGAAAGAAGATCTCAATTAGTGATGGAAAACGAAAAAGTAAAGAGTAAAAGAAGAAATATAAAATATCATTGAAAGAAATATAAACCAATTATATAATTTGTTCTTTTCAATAGCATCAGTAGTAGAGGTATTGGAGAATGCATTAGAAAAATATATGGGAAATAAAGAAAAGATACATGGTAACAATGCACAAAAATCGATTTTATTTTTATTTTTCTCTTAACCTGATAAGTATCTGGATCATCGAGGACAGATAAAGGAGTATCATCACTAGGTAATGTGGTAAAAAGGAAAATATAAAAAAATCATCGTGATTATTCAATTGATTAATGATAATTCAAAGGCACATTTTGATCTGAATGCAAGATTTAATAAGAAAGGAGAATTGGTACTTCATAAATCTATTTTGAAATAATTCTCTGAAAAATGAATTCTTAAAATCATCTTAATTTTTAGATCAATGATACTCCATACAGCATTGAGAAAGGAATTAATTGGTGGCTTCATCATAGTGGCTTACATGACAACATTCGCGTAGTTAGTAAGATTGATCTCTTTTATTCCGTATAATTATTTAAATTAAATGAAAGATATAGAAGAAGTAGGAAATTTATTTCATTCAAGAAGAGATGCAAAAGCAAGAAAATATTTGTAATATTTTTATTTTTTTATTTTTTATTTTTTATTTTTTATTTTCATTTTTATTTTCGAGGAAAGATATAAATTTGGTTATTTTGGAAAAGATACTCCTCCCCTTTTTGAAAGTGACAGATATTGGTTTATACGTAAAAAATTGGATATTGAAAAAATGAAGTTAGGTTGTGAACTTCTAAAGGGAAAACATGGTAATCAAAAAATATTTTTAAAATTAACAAAAAATATTTTAAAATTATATTTTATGTAAAAATATTTTTTAAATATTTTAGATTTTTCAAATTTTTGTAAAAGCGATGGTTTAGTTTCACCCATTAAAACAATAAATGAGATTTATGTGGAAGAATCTCCGCCACCAAGCCTTTTGGCATCCAACAGGCAAAAATAAAAATAAAAAATAAAAAATATTAAAGAAATTAATTTTTTTATTTATTTGTTAAAGACTCAAAGATTTCCAATTTATTGATTTGCATGTTGAAGCTCCTTCTTTTTTATATCATCAAGTAAGATACATTGCCGGTAAATTAATTCTTTTTTTTTATGATTTTTTTTTTAGGAATTTCAAAATAATTTCTTCTTTTTTTTTTTAGCTGGTCTCAAATTTTTAGGAGAAAATAAAGTCACTTTGGAACATTTTCAAAGAGTTTTGAACAATGAAGGTTTGTAAATCCTTATTTTTTTTTTACGAACCACATTAATTAATCTTACTATTTTTTTATTTAAAAATAAACTCTTTTAGAAGAACAATTTTACTCTTTGGCTCCTCCTCATGCTCTTTATCTTGTTCAAGTTATTTATTAATTAAAAAAAAAATTTATTTTTTTGAAAATAAATTCTTTAAATGTCATTTCATCCAACAAAGAAAATTTTTTTATTAGAAAATTTTAACACATACATTTAGAAGAACAGTTTACTCTTTCTTGAGATCCTCTTCTATTCCATGCTTCAAAAATAAAAATAATAAAAAAAATTTGAACAATTAAATTATAAAAGATGTTTTCTTTCTTTTCTGGAAACAAAGAAGATACAAGCCATATCTATCCCGAACTCAGCACCCCGAAAACTGATGAAGACTTTGAAAAATTGTTGAATGATACTTTCGAGTATGCCTTTCAATGTGAAAAAGAAACATGGAACAAAATTGAATTGGATAAAGAAAAATATGGGGTATGAATATGAAATGTTATATTCACAAGTATAAAATATATTTTTTAATACGTTTTGATAATTTTAAAATATAAATGAATGGTTTTATTTTCTGAATATATTAAATTTATTTATTTGAACAACAAGGTCTATTTTAAAGATGCTTGAGTGAAATAAAAAATTATAAAATTTTTGTTCATAATATGAGATATTTTTTATAAAAAGTTGATTCCTGTATAAAAAAAAAATTTTGGGTATGCTCATTATGCCCGAGAATAACATATCTTAATTAGAAAGAGAAATATTTATTTTTTGATTTAATTTCTATCAGATTCTTCGTTTTTAACTGTTTGCTCGATAAAGTTTGAAAAAAAAAATTCATATTCAAACAATCAAACATTATATCAATTTAACAATTATATAATAATTACAATTATAATATTTTTAAAAGATCTTAAAATTTAATACATATAGGATATCGAATTATTTCAAAAAGATGCACAAGATGGAGTTTACGAATTTAAAGTAGTAGCAAAAATGGAAGGTGTGAAACCAAAAGAAATCAACGACATGAGATACACTTCCTTCGAGGAAAAAAAAAAGTTTGAAAAAGATCTTCTCCTCTTCAAAGTAATAAAAGAATTGGAACCAAACAACAAAGAATTAGTATTGGCACAAAGAAGTGTAAAAAAAAAAATTCTTGATAAAATAAAAATTATTTCTATTTTATTTTTATTATTTTTCATTTTTTATTTTAATAATTTTTAAGATTATTTTAGATTATTTTTTTTATTTTTGTTATTTTTATTTTTTTATTATTTTTAATTTATTTTTTAATTTTTAAATAATTTTTATTTATTTTTCGTATTTTATTTTTTTTATAATAGGCACCCACTCCTGTTAGTTCAAGAGGTGAGAATTCATTATTTAAGATATTTTTTTAAAGATTTTTTGAATATATGACTCTTATCCCTCCTTTTATCTATGAGAGTAGAGTTTTTATCTCTTAGAGGGTACAAGGTTTTGGAAGATGGAACTTATGTATATGTATCTACCTCTGTAAATCAAGAAGATGTCAAAATTGAAAGGTATTTTTAAAAAAATTTATATTTTAATGATTTTTTAGTTTTTTTATTTCTTATTTTATTATTTATTTTTATTTTTTTTATTTTTATTGAATATTTTATTTATTTTTTTTATTTATTCATTTTTTATTTTTTAATCTTTTTTTTTTATTAAATTTTTTTTTTAGTGGCTTCGTTAGAGGTATCAGCAGATCTGGTTCTATTTGCAGACCTATTTTGGATGAAAACAAAAACGTGATTGGAACCAACATCTTCACTTTCGACAAAATAGATCCTAAAGGTTGGATACCCAGTTTCGTGGTTAATTCCCAAAAGACTCGTCCTGCTGATCGTATTTTGGGTTGGAGAGAAAAATTCAAAAACTAGTTATCTATTTAAGAATATTTTTTAAATTTTTTTTTTTTACTTTTTTCAAGACTTTATTAAAAACGAAACAAAAAATATTTTTCGTTTGTAGAATTTTTTTTTTTTTTATTTTTTTGTTTTTTATTTTTATTTTCGAAATAATACTTTGAATACTTTGAATACTTTGAATACAATCAAGAAAATCTCCCTCCTGATTTGATATTTGGTTATAATTCTCAACAAATAAAAAAGAAAAAAAATTGAAATTTTTTTAAAACCTTAGCTCTTTATTAAATGGGAAATAAAGGGAGCATTGATAAAAAAACAAATGGAAATCTTTCTATTTCATGCATTTCATCAGATAAAGAGGAGATCTCCTCACATCTATCCGAATATCTTTCCCATCATCAAATCTCCAAAGCCATTTTGTACGAAGATGAAGGAGAGGAGATCTTGAGTGAAGAGATCATCAATTTTAAATATTCCTCATTCCCCAGGATCTATTCCACCCTCAACCATTCTCTTTTGTTTTCGATCAATACGGACAAATGGTTTCTATATGATTTATACAGAAAAGATATTCGAGAATTGAATGATGTATTGTATGTCGCTCAATTTAATTCAACTTCAACAGGTGAGCTTTTTCTTCCAAAAGAAAATTTTTTTTTTTTTTATCCCCTCATTCATATGAAGATATCAAATAAATATACTCCATATCCATATACTACATTCTCATTCAATAAATGCAAATATCCATTCCATAATAATATATTGAGAGGAATGAGATCCAATAAATAATTAATTATTTTATTTTAATTTTAAAAATTCTTAGAATGTCACGTAATGAAAGATAAAATGAGTATATCTTTTGGTGGGAAAACAACGACACTTGACTGCGAAATAGAAACAATACAAGCAGGTAAAAAAAAATTTTTTTTTTTTTTAGAATTTGTAAATGAAACCATTGACGCTTTTTCAATAAAAAGGGGGTGATCAATGCTGGGTAATGACAAAAGACCAAAAAGTGTATTTATTTGGAAATCAAAGATCATCAACCAACATAATGTAAAAAAATATTTTAAAAAAAAATCAAAAATATAAAAAAACATAATGTAAAAAAATATTTTAAAAATATAAAAATATAAATTAAAATAGAAAAAAATTTTAAAAAAAATTTTAAATAAAAAAAAATATTGTTTGAAAATAAGGAAAGGGAATCTACTAAATAGAGATACGCTGGATGGTATTAAGGGGTTGAACAAAAACTCTAGAATAGTGTCTATTGGGTGTGGTTTCTTCTTTTCCATGTTTTTGTTCGAAAATGGGACGGTACTCGGTGTTGGTAAATGAAAGAATTAAAAATGAAATAAAAATTAAAAAAAATATTATAGAAAATAAATAATAAATAAAAAATAAAAAAAATATTATAGAAAATAAACAATAAATAATGAATAAAAATAAAAATAAAATAATAATAAAACCTAAAAATATAAAAAATAAAAAAATACAAAATAAACAAAATAATAAATAAATTTATTTTTTCATAAAAGGCCAATCTAATTCAGAGAAGACGAGAGGAGCTTACTTAGATTGGAGAATAATCGACGTTCCCAAAATGAAAACGATGAGTTGTGGGTCTAATCATACTGTGGGAGTTTCTTATTCCAATGAACTTTATTTTTGGGGTACTTGCAGTTGGACAAATGGGGATGGAAAACTAGTGAAAGTAATAAAAAAAATTAAAATTAAATTTATAATTAATATTTTTTATTTTATTTTATTTTTATTTTCATTTTATTTTACAATTTTTTTTTTTTTATTTCTTATTTTTTATTTTTTAGTTTTTAATTTTATTTTTTATTTTTTATTTTATTTTTAAAAAAAGAAAAAAATCGGGATGGGAGATTTGGTATGGTATAATGCATCAGCAGGAGGGTTTTATTCAGTGGCATCATCGAGTGAAGGAGTTTTCTTTTTTCAAACTTCATTGAACAGACCCAAAATGATCACCAGAACTCAAAACATCATTCTTGATCCTCTCCCTAATAATCAACACATCTACTTTCTAAAAGATTGGAAGCCCAATCAAATAAAAAGAATACACACCACTTACTCCTGTAAGTGTCCATTTTCTATCAATTTTTTATAATTTTATTTATTTTATTTCAATTATTTTAAAATTTTAATAAATTAATTTTTTATTTTTTATTATTTACAAAAATTGTTTAATTATTCTCTCTTTTGCTTATTCCTTATTAATTTAATTTATAAAAAATTTATTTTTTCAATTTTTTTTATTTATTTATTTCAAATGAAATAATTTGAATTTTGTTAATTTTTTTTATTGAAATATTTTCTTAATTAAATTCCTATTTTTCTAAAAAAATTTTTAAGCCGCTTTTATTGTTCCTTTTAACGGAGACATTGTCATCGTTTCCATTGCTGATTATCAAGATTACAGTGCCATTTCTCTGTTGGAAGAATTTTGTGGAACTCAGAAAATCTTTTTCCCTTTATCTGCTAATGGAAAACCTCGCTTAGTTTGGTCAAAGGAGAATCACTTACATTGGAGCGTTTATTTTAGACATATAGTCCTGTTTATTTTTTTATATTTCAAGAGGATGAATCTTCTAAAGAAATATTCGAGTCCTTTTCCAAAAGTTTTGATTATTGAAATTATAAAGTTAATTTCAAAAAATTATTATTGAAAAAAATAAAAGGGAATTTGTGTAAAAAAATTTTTTTTTATTTTATTTTTTGGTTTTTATTTTTTTAAAAGTTCTCCTTTTTCTTTTATTCCATCAATATTAAAGATTGGTCCCTTGAATTTTTCAGAAATCATGTCAACCCCATTTTGAGGATGAGAATACTGAATTAAATACTTTCTATTCCTTTTGATGAAACGAGTATTAAGATGCAAACGACTGGAATAATTAACCACTTAATTGTTCATTTTTGGAGAATTAAATTTACTTAAATTTTTAATTAATTTTAATTTTGTTACCCAAATCTCTTTTTGCTTCACCATTATGATTGAAACTCCACCCCAATACTGCTTCTCCTAAAGGAAGTTCTTCAAGAACACTTAAATCTCCATCTTTATTTCCAGGTTTCCAAGTAAAAAAAGATTTACTGTAACAATTCATTTTATTCTCCATAAATGTTTTTTCAGCAAAGTAGGGTATTCCAGGCATCGCTATCATTGCAGATAATATTTCATAGTTTGTAGGATGCCAAAGTTTTTTTTCTTCTAAAGGTAATTTTTCATATAAATTCTCTGAAATTATATATTCCAACCCTATCAAGTTTGCATCTGGAGCATTGCTATCAAAAAGAACGCATTGAGTGAAATCTTGATTTAATTGACTACAAAAATGATGTGTTTCTTTAAAAAATAAATAAAATAAATTTTTGATTTGGTTAAAAATTAAATCAAAAATCGGTTCAATAAAAAAAAAATTTGCCAATTTGTTGTGAAGTATTGTTTTTTAGTGGATGAATTCCAACCATGTATGTATTCATTGATCTGAAAGGTAATTTTCTTTGAAATACTTTTGCTTCCATCTCAAGTAAACGAGAACCACCTAGTTGTTGTTAAAAAAAAAGTTCAAAAAACAAAGAATGTTCTACATTTTAATAGCGATACCAGTTTTTGTTTTTCCTACAGGATGGGTCTTAGGTTTAGAAGTACTTGATTCACATCTAGCAATGTAAACAAATAAACCACTTATCAATGAAGTTGTAAACAAACCCGTTTTCCATTTGTTAATTTTGGATTTAAAAAAGTTTTTGTTTAATTTAAAAAAGTTTTTCATTTTTTTTTTTTTTTTCAAATAACAAATATTTTATTTGGAATTTTTTTGAAGCTTCTTTCTTAGATAAGGATCCACTAACAATTTTTTTCTTAAAGTAAGAGCATCTTTGTTGGAAAAATTAGTTGCTTCCACACCCAAACTTTGTGATATTGCAACTTGACATCTTTTAGCGAAACTTTTTGAATAAAAAAAAAATAAATTTATATATTTTAAAAAGAAAAGAAAAAATTACTCTGTTTCGTTTTCTTGATTTTCTTTTTTGTAAAATCCTAAAAATTCGACTTCCCAAACTATTGCAGGGACAAAAAACATGCTATCATTTAAAAAAAATTTTTTAAAAAAAAAATTCTTAGAAAAATAATTAAATACAATAAAACTTCCGTGATTAAATTAGATCCCAACTTTCTTGGTTCAATTGGTAAAATTTTGGGGAAAACCTATTTCATTCAAAAAAGTAAAATTATTTTTTTTGTTTTTATTTTGGAATTTTTATGAAAATTACAGTCGCTTTGTTTGAAACTAAAAATACATCAATACCCAACGAAAATAAATATTTTTGAAAGATGAGAGTTCCTTTTCTTCCGTTTCTTTCGAAATGAAGAAAAAAAATTTTAAAATAATTTTTTTTTTTGGAAGTTTCTTACGTGTCCCATCCTTCTGGAAAGTAAATCAGTTTGCTTCCTTTATCTATTTGATTTTGGATTTTTATTCTCGTATTTTCTTTTTCTTTCATTGAAGATGTATCAATAAAAATGGTACCTATTTTTTTGAAAAGAAAAAACATCTTGATTAAAAAACAAGAGAAGAAGTGTGAATTTGATGTAATACCCAATATTTTTTGAAGATTGGTTGTTATAAATGATTTCTCTGAAAAAAAAGAATTATCAACCAGTGAAGAAATATTGGAATAGGATAGATGTGGCAATATATCAAATGCAGTGGTATGATTAGATGCTATTATTAATTTTTCTTTGAATTGATTCAATTTACGATAGTTTTCTTCACTATTTTTGTTCTTTGATCTCACTGTGAAAATACCAAATACTATCAACAAATATTTCATCAGATAAGGTGGCAAAAAAAATCTTTTTGTGGGTATGATGAACAAAAAAATGGAGAGGATGAACCCCAAAATGATCCTCATCAACATCAACCATACTCCGAAAGGGAAATAGATAATCAGGATCAAATAATCCTTTATTGTGAAAGGATATTTGAAATGAGAATAACTGAATAATTTCTCTAATTCCATTTTTTTTTTTTTTATTTTAATTGAATTTCTTTTGAATATTGATTATAAAGTTGAGACTTAAATCATAATTTCTGTTGAGATTTGTAAAAAATGATGAACTGAACTCTGATTCTTTGAGGTTAAAAAAGATAGTAAAACTTAATGAATTGAAATTTTCATACATTCATTTTAAAAGTGTATATATTAGAAATTAGCCAAGTTTATTCAAAACTTCAAGATAAGAATTTAAAAAATTGTTTATTTGAAGGTAAATTAAAAATAAAAATTAAAAGAAATTTGAAAAAAATAAAAAAAATGGAAAGTTGGGATTTTTTAGTTTTGGAATACAATGAAAATAATAAACCAGAAAGTGAAGGAGGGAGAAATGATAAATCGAATGATTTTTTTGATATATCAGAATATGAAAATAGATTGGAGGAATTTTCAAATCAAATGGGAAGTACAGAAGAAGAAAATAAAAAGATTGATGATTTGTTAGATAATGTTCTAAATCATTATAAAGAACTGAATTATTCCCCAAAAGATATTAACACAGTTAATGAAATGGCCAACAAAGAATATCCAGAAAAGAAGAGAAAATTAGAGTTTAATTATGTCGAGAATAGAAAAAAGATAAACGATTTAGTTTGGGATAATATTAACTCTCTCAAATTCGATAAAGATAAAGAAATTGATTTTCAAAAAAGTATTCTGAACAAGAACTTGTTCGGAAAATTAAATGAAAGAGGGGTTTCTTATGAAGGATTTCAAGTGTGGGAGGAGAATCTTTTAAAGGAAGAAATATTAACAGAAAAAGAGATTGAATTCTTGGAATACATGAGATCAAGAATTAAATTTAAAATAATCGACAGAGAAAAACAAAGAAATATCAGAAAAAAAGAAGAAATTCAAACTCCTAAAATTATTCTAAATAAAATCCCATCTTTTGATATGAATCACTTCCATTTTCCAAATTTACATGGTTCCATAAATTTCATAAGTGTATCAATTGCTATAATAAGTATTTTCTTGTGTCTCTTATTTTATAGCAACACAGGTGTAATTAGTACAAAAGAGAAATCATACTATAAAGAAAAAAATTATTTGAACCAATCTCTTCCTGACCAATTTACTTTAAAAGTTTTTGAAAGTAATTTTTTGTTTTTAATATGTTAATTTGACCAATTATTCTAAATAGGCGAAGGATGCAAAGCTGAACAAGGTGAATGATCATTATCTAAATTTTATGTTAAATTCTAAATAACTTTTTTATCAAGGATCTTGTAATCCCTTACACTTAGGAAAAAAGAACAAATGCATTCAGAGATTTTGTGAAGTTTCCCCACCAGGATACAAAATTTTAGATGTCCACCATTGGGTAAGTTCCAATTACGGTTTAAACCCATATTACAATATGACCTTGATGAATGATAATACTACAATTTGTTTTCATGTGGAAGCCACTAGTTTTTCTTGTACTTTTGGTGGAGGAACTCAAAAAATTGATGCTAGAATTACTTTCCAGCTCATAAACCCAAATAGATCAAATTTTAAATCTATCTAATTAAAAATAGATTACTCAAACTTACCATCTAAATTATGTGAATTAAAAAATCCAAAAAAATAATTAATAAACACTTTCAAAAAAAAATTTATGCAACCGGTGGGATTTGAACCCACGAACCCAGGGGATGAGAACTTGAGTCACACGTGTTTGACCGCTTCACTACAGTTGCTTTTCTTTCTTAATATGAATATATAAAAATATATAATAAAAACCATTTAAAAAAAAGAAAAGTAATGAAAAGAAAATCCAATTTTTAATTAATTTATTTAATGAAAAATGAAATGTAATATTTTTTTGATATAACTAAATTTTTATCTATACTTTGTTCAACATTTAATATATTTTTTTTAATAAAAGTTAATTCATAATGATAAAACATTTGAAAATACTTTTTTAAAAAGGGAGAAAAGAAACACTGTGAGAAAGGAGATAAAGGTTTGAATATTTGCAAAGAAGAAAATGGTTCAAAAGGAAATCAAGGATAGTATTGAGAATGGTTTTGATGGAGAAAAGGAAAATGATTGAAAAGTAAATTATATTCTTCAATTAAAGAAAACATGTATTATACTTTATTACATCAAAAAGTTATTCTATTCAAAAATTTAAAAAATTATCAACATCAAAAGATCCCATAAACTGTTAAAACTGACATTATTATTGCTTCCATTACAAGATTTTGGAAATTGGATGGAAAGTCAACATTACTACTTTCAACATGCCAAAACTAATCGATTTTCCATAATTTTAATCAATAGATTAATACTTTAATCTAAAAAACTAATTAAATTTTATGCAATAATCAAGAATAATATTGCGATTATCGAGTAATAATATTATATATGGAGGTTATTTCATAAGGAAAAATAATTTGCATAATTAAATCACTGATTGTAAATATCAATTGTATGATGTATTGAAAATTTTTTTGTGAGAATTTAATATGCGCTATATAATTTGGATCAATTTTTATATCTCAACATAAGATACTATATAATTGATCAATGAGATCCAAATAATCATATTATCATTTGTATATGTTGATTAATATTGATCCTTTATCGATCATTTATACTAACAAATTTTCATTTTATTTTATTTTATCTTTTAAAAATTTTTTATATAGTCTCTATTTGGTTATATCAGAATCTTTTTTTCTGGATCGAGATATTTGAAAAAAAAATGAATGGTATATTTAATGAATTAGAGAAATTAAAATTGGAATATGAATTTACCCTCAATATTATTTCATCAAAAGAGGCATCAGAATTGTACAATTTTTATTTTTTTTTAATATTTTATATCTCCATTTATTCGCTTCATTTCCAAAAAGGATAATACAATACACTGAATCAATGAGATATTTAGATCATTTTTGCAGAGAAGAAAAAAAATATAATGAAGAACTCAAAAAGATTGAAGAAGAAAAACAAAAAAGACTGGATGAAATGAAAATCTCTTTGTTTATGAAACCACCAACACCAAGCATGATAGATAAATTGCCCACATACGTGATTAGACACATTCTCTCATTCACAGATTTGTATACCCTAAATAAATGTAAAGGAAAATATTAATTTTTATTTGAAAAAATTAATTTTAATTTAATCAGTTTCACTAGGTTGCAAAAAATTTTATGATATATGTAATAACAAAATTTTTGTTGAACAAATGAAAAAATTTCATTACCATAGTTTTAATGTCGATCGTTGTCTGAGAAAAAACAATTTCTGCATCAAAAAAAAACTTTTTGGAAACAAAGAAGCGAAAATATTGAAAAAATACATAGAAGAGAAAAATAAAAGATACAAAAAACAAATAGATAATGCAAATAAAATAATGAAACAAAAAAATTTGCATTTAAAGAAAAAAATTCTTTTTTATGGTTAAAAATTTTTAATAATTCAAAAAGAAAAATAAAATAATCAAAATTATTTTAAAAAATCTTAGGAAATCGTGAATCGGGAAAAAATGAATTTTATAATCATTTGTTGGTTGAAAAAAACAAGTCAGATTATGGAGAGTGCAGAGAGAAAGTTTTTCAATATTTAAAAGTGGAGTTTTGGCAAAACATAAAATTCATCTTTCAAGAACAATACAAAGAAGAAGAACTCCATTCCAAAATATTTCAAGATGAATGGAAAGAAGAATGGAAAAATATGTAATTTAATATTTTAATTTTACTTTTAATTTTTTTTATTTTTAAAATTTAAATATTAATTTTTTTAAGATAATTGAATATTGGAGAATGAAAAAATTAAACGATTTTAATATTTTTTATGTTGATACTTTAAAACAAGATATATTGCCAAACACTTCAAAAAGAATAATAGATAAACACTATAAGCCAACAAGAAATGATTTTTCCTTTTTGGGATTGACCAACCTAAGTAATTTTTTTATTCTTTTTAAGAAGATTTTTGAAAAAAACAATTTAAATCTTATTTTTTTTTTTAAAGGAATCTTTGATAGAAGACAATTTGTATATTTATCGAATTCAAAATTTCTACCCTTTGAAAACAAGATTGATAAATATTCGGATTTCAATATGTATAAACCTGTCCCAAAACAAATATTCTTCAACTCAACCAAATGGTTGATATATTGGTTTATTTTTTGTCCTCTTGACATTTTTTACAACGAAAAAATTGGAAAAAAGAGAGATATTTTTTAGATAAAGGTATTTTTTTGTTTCTTTATACCACATCTTTTCAATTTATTATTTATGACCGTAGTTTTAGACTTGAGAGAAAGAAATAGTTTGTAAATATCAATTCCATTCAGTAGATAAAATAATAATTTTCACAAACTATTCCGATTTCGTAAAAGAATGGAAACACTTGACCAAGAATATTTCTTTAAGTCTTGAAAACTACATTGAGGTGCGAATGTAGAGGCGCTATGAATTTCCTTTTCAAAAAGTTTTCCAACGAACGTTCTATTTAAGATGAATCCAAGATCTTTTTCCAAATGGGATATCGGTGATGAAAAATTGAATAATGAATTGATTGAAGTTGTGTATCAAATACTCAAACCAAATGATTCATTAAATTAAATATTTCTAAATCAAAATTTATTAAATGATATTTAAATTATTTTAAATGAATTTATTTTTTGAAAAAAAAACGAAAATGTAAATTTAAAATTTTCATTCAATTTTTGATGTTGTTTTTTTAAGTGTACAAAAATATTAAAATTTTCAGTTTCAAATCATACTTTTAGATCTTTTTTGAAAGATTGAGTTAATTGTTTTTCATGGAATTTTGCCTCATAATTTTGAAACCAATTTTTTGACTTTATAAAATGTTATTTTCAAATCTTTTTGAAATATCTTTCAATTTCAATGGTATTTGGGAGAATATTTACTTCAAATACTTTCAAAGATGTTCGTATTGCCATTCTTTTTCAACATCCCTCCTTTTTTGAAATTAATTTTCTTTCTTCATTCCATGAGTTTTATTTTTATTCTCATTTTCATTTTTTAGAGAAAAAAATTATTAACATTACTGTTTTTCAACATTTTTATTTTTTTTTTTGTTGTCAGAGGAGCTTATCATTTATTTCTTTGGATTATTCTTTGATTCAATTTTTTAGGCTCATTTTGTGTTTGATAAATATTCATTGTATGAAAGATAAATGTTTGATAAACTACTTATTGAACACAATTTTTTCTTTCATTCTTTTTGAGATCTCCAAACTTTTCTTCAAATTTACCAAACTTTCAATTGTCCAACTAATATTTTCGTTTTGAAAGATATAATTTTTTTGTAAAAAATTTACAACCAAATTTTTTTTTTTTTTTATGTATTTTTTTATTAATTCTTATTATATTTTATATTTTGAAATTTATTAAATATTAAATGATAAATTTCATCAGAGTTTAATAAAGTAAAAGAGTACATCATGAAGAATTTTCTTGAAAAAGATCAAATTGTTGTTTATTTATTGTATGATTTTTGAATTTTCAATTTTTCTGAATTCTTTTTTCTTCAAAAGTCTTGATATATTGATGAATGTTAGGATTGAATGATCCAAACAATTAAAAAATGTCTTCATTTTTGTCTTTTAAATATTAACTTTATAATTTTATGAGCGGATATAAATTTTTTTGAGGATATTTGAAATCAAAAAATTAACTTGTCATAAGATCGTATTCATCTTAATTTGATATTTTCATTTTTCATGTTGGTGGATATTTAGCATTTTGAATCATTAAATAAATACTAATTCTGATTGAGATGAAATAAATAGGATAACAAA
The DNA here is from genome assembly GCA_024220525.1 of Cochliopodium minus. NCBI lineage: Eukaryota > Discosea > Himatismenida > Cochliopodiidae > Cochliopodium > Cochliopodium minus. The sequence goes on from JAMYWO010000246.1 coordinate 57,616, forward strand.
AGGTAATCGTATGTTATATTAGACTAATATTTAAAAATTAAAAAGTGGATAAAATAAGAAATATATAAAAAAAAAAAAAAAATCTTAATGCTCAAATATTTATTAATATCCTTGTATTTTCTCATCTTTAACAAAATCTATGGTTATAATAAATGGCACTCAACAAATAAATGTTGATTCACCTCGTTATGAAGGATCTCCCAAATTGAATTCAACAATTGTGGGTAAATATAATTTCTAATTTAAAATATTCCAGATTAAAATTTAGAAAAATAGCTCCAGTAATCCCAATCGGAACCAATCTGAAGGAATTACAAACGTGTACAAAAATAAATATGACTATTCTTCCTTTCGTATATAAATTTAAAAAAGAAAATAATCTTAAATACATTTTGTGTTAATAATCTTTTTTTAAAAAAAAAAGGTAAACAAAAACATTGCATTGCTCGTAATAATGGGAGGATGTTCATTCGAACAGTAAAATCCAAATTTTAAATTTTTTTTTCTCAAAAATAATCCATTTTATAAATCAGACACATTTTATTGGCACAAAATGCGGGAGCCAAAGGAGTCATTTTGGGTAAAAATAAATTTTCAATCAAAAAAAAATGTTTAAAACTAATCAAAATACAATTATTAGTAACACAATTCTCCTGGTTTTTTTGTAGAATGAAAAGTAAAGAAAATAAAAAATTTAACATAACAATACCAGTGGTTTGTTTAGAAACTGATTTGGCTTCAAAGTATTTCACTTCATCCAAAATAATGGTAGCAAAATTGTCTGCCACTGAAAATAAATTTGACAAAATCAACAAAGGAGCTATCATATTTCTACAAGTATTTTTTCTAGCTTCACTCTTAGCAGGGATAGTAATGTAAAAACAAACGAAATAAAACGAAATAAAAAAATAAAAATTTGACAATTTGATAGGTGTACTGTAAGAATGACAGAGTTTTTGATTACTGAACAAAACAAATTCAAGGTCACCAATTACATTCACTTGTTTTTCATTGTTTCTATGATTCTAATGTTTATTGCATGGATTGACCCTTTTTCTTATTGGAGGAAATTCACTGTTTTTCCAGTTTACTATGAGTTAGTTTATATTTCTTTCATGTTTGTAGCTTTGGGATTTTCTTGTGTCTGTATTCATTTGTTTTTTTTGTTGAAAAAAATTACACATGTCAGATTATTTTGGTAAATAATTTTTAATTTCTCTTTCAATAAAAAAATAAATTTTTATTTTTAATTTTTTTAAAAAAAAACAAAAAAGGATTCCAATTTTTTTCATGTTTGTCCTTATTATTTTCATCATTGCTTCAAATGTTACCTTTGTTGTATTGTGTGAAAAATTTTACCCTGACAGAATGCAAATAAACTTAATGAACTCAATAACTTCAGGTATTCTCACCCTCTTCTTCTTTTTCAGCGGAAGCATCTTGATAATCAAATTTGGGACTTTTTCGAGAATAAAAACGGCAAATAGATCTAAAAAAGCAAAAAAATATTTTCAATTAGGTATTGTAATTATTATACACGGAATCTCTTCATTCTTTTCTTTAATATTATGGGCTCTTGCTACTAGTAATAATCGATCAAAACCTCATGTTTCCGTTGTCATTCTTTGCTTTGCTGCTTTGGGTGAATCTTTGGCTTCTTATACCCTTTTCTGTATTTTTAAACCAAACAGATCAAAGTCCAAAAAATCCTCTTCTACTTTCAACACTTCTTCCAATTTTTCTTCTTCCAACCTCACTACATTCAACACAACTGAATCTATAGATCCTGGAGAGAAAGATGATTCCAAAAACAAATAATTTGTGAAATATAATATATGTATAAATTATTCCTTTTTTTATTCTTTTTTTTATTCTTTATTTATTTAAATTTCAATTTTGAAAATAAAATATTAAAAAAAAATTGATTTGAAAAATGAAGTACGAATTGAATGAAAATGAGAGTATTTATGAGCCTGTAATTATTTCCAATTATTACAATGAATTTTTATTTTTGGAAAATAGGAAGTATATGATGGATCCACAAGGATTGAAGGAGAATCTTATCATGTGACAAAAGAAGAAATTGAATTTTTTCATAAATATGGTTATTTGACATTACGTGGGGTAATTGATGTTCCAATATTGGATACACTCCTTTTGTTTGGAATTCAAATAAATTTTTTTTTTTCTCAAAGGTATTATCTGAAGAAGAAATGAAATCATTAGAAGAAGGATTCGATAAGTTATGTAGAGGAGAAATCAAAGATAGGGTATATCACACTATCCAACAATAAATTATTTTTTTTTCTTTTATTCTTACAATTCAATTGAAATTTCAATTTAAAATTTGATTGATTGATAGGGCAAGGATTTTTGTGATATGTCTGGATCTCATAGCCAGGATGAAAAAGATTTCATATTGGTGAATGCCATGTTGCCGAGAAAATATTTGCCTTCAATGGCAAATAATATATATGAAAAAAGAGCAAAATCAATAGCATCACAGTTGATAGGAGAAGATATTGGTAAATTATTCAAAGAAAATTAAAATTGAATTTTAAAATAATTTCAAAGGGCTTGATTATGATCAACTACTCGCCAAAAAACCTTCCTCTCCTTCTGCTGTTTTTGCTTGGCATCAAGATATGGCTTACTGGCCAAAAAAAACACCCGACACAAGAACTGCCACCTGTTCTCTTGCTTTGAGTGATTCCCATTTGGAAAATGGTTGTTTGAGAGCAGTTCCAGGATCACATAAAACTGGTAATCCAAATTTAGATCCCAACCAATCAATATATTAATTTAAATAATTTCGCCTAAAATATGATTTTAAAAAATTTCGTCAAAAATTTTCAACAATTTTTCATTGTTTTCTATTTTTATTTTGTTAATAAGGATTAAGATCCTACCTTGACCACAACACAAGAGAAGATTCACATGCAATCATCCTCAATTTGGATCCCAAAGAAAAAGTTGTTTATCTTCCAGTAAAAAGAGGAGATATCACTATACACGGTAATCTCTCGAATTTTTTCACCTTTCTTTCAATTATTAATTTAATTTAATTTAATTATTTTTTTTTTAAAAAGGAGAATGGGTTCAAAAAAAATTCTTTGTTTATTTGTTTCAAATTTAATTTTGTTCTTTACTGCAGATTGTCCATGGCTCAGCTGGAAATATTTCTGATATATGGCGTAAAACTTATGTAATTGCTTTCCGTTCAGAGAAGACCATTGAATATGAGAGAAAGTTAGGTTTCACCCATTCGCACAATGACACCGTTAATTGGGATAACTTTCATCTCCACGAGAAATAATATAACTAAAAATATTAAATTTGTTTTTGTACTCTTCAAACTTTTTCCAAA